>PVKC010018448.1:0-19009 GCA_004027635.1 Crocidura indochinensis
AAAAAAAAAAAAAAGCCGTAGTCTAGAATTTGAGCTATGGCCTGTACAACAACCATGATCTCCAGCTCCAAAGGTCTGTCTGGGACAATTGCAACAGAAAGGGTCTTCTGGAAACATCCTAGAATCAACGCAAAGACCAAAACCACCAACCACAGAAGACGGATTAAAATGACACTGAGAGAGCAGAACTTCTACAACCACAAAGAAAGACTTCATAACAAGTATCACACATTGACTGGTGTAGATACCAAGATCTTTAGATATGCTGGTCTGATTTTATCACCCAGGAGGAAGCAAAAACCTTCCAAACACCACAAAAACACCAAGAGAAGAATAAATGAGCCTGCACGGAGTCGATAGTTAATCCCATGACAATATACTCTAAGGGTGGAGAAAACCTGCATTTCTTAGGCCAAAGGAATTCCTCTTTGAATGACCCCAATATTTACTGTGCCTGTGCAGAGGGAAAAAATGAGGCACAAAATAATTTTTTCTCCCTTTTTTTCTTTTTTTAATTTATTTTATTTTACTTTAATTTTTTATATATCAATGTAGCTTTTGTCGATTTCTTTGCTTTGGAGTGGGTAATAAAGATGATGTCTCCGTTTGCATATATATAAAATATATAATAATATATGTATAATGTATATTTATATATATATTACTCCTTTCTCTTCTTTATGTACTCTGCCATGTTTTTACCTCAAGATCATGACTTTAATGTGGAGCTTACCTTTACTGCTGGAATGCTCACTGGATATATTATTTCACATGACACTCCTTTTTGGACTGCTGGAGTGATTCACCATGGTCCCCTGTGTCACTCAAACCGAGGATGAGAGCCTCTAGAAGGACCCTGCCCATTTTAGGTGTATTTGAGTTTTACTCCAGTGTATTACTTTTCCCTTCTTCAAACAAAACCATGTAACATGATCTATTTAGTCCCGACCCCCAATTTCAGGAGGAAATAAGAGAGCTATCAAGTCCACACAGGTGTAAGACCACTGGGTACCAAGTTAGGCACAGAGGAGATCACGTACTCTTGAAGGTCTGAGACTGAGGGAGGTAGATATGGGAAGTAGGATGGGAACGGAGGTGTAGGGAGAACAATATGGTGAAGGGAATCCCCATGATATTAAGTTATCATGTACCTAAAATATTATTGTCAACCAGAGCTTTCTTTACATACAAAAATTAGGGGTAAGGTGAGGATAAATTCAGTGGTGGGAATCCCCATGATTCAATATTAATATGTACTTAAAATATTGCTGTGAAAGATATGTAACCCACTTTGCTCAAAATAAAAAAAAAGCTGGAGTGGCCATACTAATATCAGATAATGTAAACTTTATACTCAGGAAGGTTGTAAGGGACAAAGATGGACATTTCCTATTAATCAAGGGATATGTAGAGCAGGAAGAAATTATGCTTCTCAACATATATGCACCGAATGAGGGTCCAGCAAAATATTTAATACAATTGTTGACAAATCTGAAAAATAACATCAACAATAACACAGTAATTGTGGGGGACCTCAACATGGCTTTCTGAACAATGGATAGATCAACCAGACTTAAACCCAACAAGAATATACTGGACCTGAGGAGAGAAATGGAAGAAAGAGGCCTAGTGGATATATATAGGACACTCCATCCTCAGAAACCTGGATACACATTATTCTCCAATGTACATGGAACATTCTCCAGGATAGAATACATGCTGGCACATAAAACTTATCTTCATAATATCAAGAGGATAGAAATTTTGTAGGCTACCTTTGCTGACAACAATTATTTGTGAATTCCAAAGGAAAAAAGAAGAAAAACTTTAATACATGGAAGTTAAACAGCCTCACACTGAATAACCAGTGGGTTTGAGATGAAATCGAAGAGGAAATCAAAAGGTTCCTGGAAAGAAATGATAATGAAGATACAAACTATGGGACACAGAAAAAGCAGTACTGAGAGGAAAATTTATGACTTTGCAAGCACACATCAGGAAGGAAGAAGGGGCTTACCTGAGTAGCTTAATGATGCAGCTCATAGAACTATAAAGTGCTCAACAAAAGCACCCAAAAATAGGGAGACAGAAGAAAATACAAAGCTGAAGTGGAAACCCAAAAAATAAGAAAGATCAATGAAAGCAGAAGTTGGTTCTTCGAAAAAATAAACAAGACTGATAGACTACAGGCAAAACTAACAAAGAAAGAGAGAGAGAGAGAGAGAAACTTGATAACTTATAATAGGAATGAAAAAGGAGAGATCACTACTGATATGGCAGAGATTCAAAGGGTAATCAGAAACTACTTTGAGAAGAACTACGCCACTAAAAATGAGAACCTGGAAGAAATGGATAAATTCTTGGACTCTTATAATCTTCCACGGTTGAAGGAAGAAGATGCAGCATATCTAAACACCCCTAGACTATTGATGAAATTAAAATGGTAATCAAACCTCTGCCCCAAAACAAAAGCCCAGGCCCAGATGAATTCACTAATGAATTCTTTCAAACCTTCCAAGAGGAACTCTCCAAGCAGGTGAAAGCAGATATTAACAGATGGGAATATATTAAGCTGAGAATCTTCTGCACCTCAAAGGAAATAGCGCCCAGGATACACGAGCCACCCACTGAGGGCGAGAAACTATTCACCTAATACCCATCAGATAAGGGGCTAATCTCCAAAATATACAAGGCACTGACAGAACTCTACAAGAAAAAAAAACATCTAATCCCATGAAGAAATGGACAGAAACTTTGACAAAGAAGAAATACAAATGGCCAAAAGACACATGAAAAATGCTCCACATCACTAATCATCAGGGAGATGCAAATCAAAACAACTATGAGGTACCACCTCACACCAGAGAGAATGGCACACATCACAGAGAACGAGAACAAACAGTGTTGGCGGGGATGTGGAGAGAAAGGAACTCTTATCCACTGCTGGTGGGAATGCCGTGTAGTTCAACCTTTATGGAAAGTGATATGGAGATTCCTCCAGAAACTGGAAATCGAGCTCCCATACGTTCCAGCTATACCACTCCTAGGAATATACCCTAGGAACACAAAAATACAATACAAAAACCCGTTCATTACACCTATATTCATTGCAGCACTATTTACCATAGCAGGACTCTGGAAAGAACCAAGATGCCCTTCAACAAACGAATGGCTAAAGAAACTGTGGTATATATACACAATGGAATATTATACAGCTGTCAAAAGAGATGAAGTCATGAAATTTTCCTACACATGAATGTACATGGAATCTATCATGCTGAATGAAATAAATCAGAGTGAGAAAAATGCAGAATGGTATCACTCATCTATGGGTTTTAAGAAAAATGAAAGACATTCTTGCAATAATAATAATTTTCAGACACAAAAGAGAAGAGAGCAGGAAGTTCCAGCTCACCTCAGGAAGCTCACCACAAAGATTGATTAGTTTAGTTAGAGAAATAACTACAATTTGAACTGTCCTAAAAGTGAGAACCTATGAGGGAAATGGAGAGCCTGTCTAGAGTATAGGCGGGGGTTGGGTGGGGAGGAGGGAGATTTTGGACAATTGTGATGGGAACGTTGCATTGGTGATGGGTGGTGTTCTTTACATGACTGAAACCCAAACACATTCATGTATGTAATCAAGGTGTTTAAATAAAAAAATAAAAATAAAAATAAAAAAGCGAACTTAGACCCCCAGCTACATTATGTACAAAGGTAAAATCCAAATGGATTAAAGACCTCTATATCAAGCCTGATACCATAAGGTATATAGGTAAAACTTTCCAGGACATTGACACTAATGGCATCTTTAAGGAGAAAACTGCACCCTCCAAACAATCGAAAGCACAGATGGGAATATATTAAACTGAGAAGCTTCTGCACCTTGAAGGAAATAGTGTCCAGGATACAAGAGCCACTTACTGAGAGGGAGCAACTATTCACCCAATACCCATCAGATAAGGGGCTAATATCCAAAATAAACAAGACACTAACAGAACTCTACAAGCAAAATAATCTAATCCCATCAAAAAAGGGGGAGAAGAAATGGACACTTTTTCAAAGAACTAATACAAATGGCCAAAAGCACATGAAAAAAATGCTCCACATCACTAATCAGCAGATAAATTTAAATCAAAACAACTATGAGGGACCACCTCACACTACAGAGATTGTCACACATCACAAAGAATGAGAACAAGCAATGTTGGCGGAGATGCAGTGAGAAAGGAACTCTTATCCACTGCTGGTGGGAATGCCGACTACTTCAACCTTTCTGGAGAGTGATATGCAGATTCATCCAAAAACTGGAAATTAAGCTCCCTTATGATCCAGCTATACCACTCTTAAGAATATACCCTAGGAACACAAAAATACAATACAAAAATCCCTTCCTTATACATATATATATATATGTATATATATATATATATATATATATATTTTGTTTTTTGGGTCATACCCAGCAGTTATTTTTTGCAGCACAGTTTACCATAGCAAAACTCTGGAAACAACCAAGATGTCCTTTAACAGATGAATGGCTAAAGAAACTTTGGTATATATACACAACACATTGGAATATTATGCAGCCTTTAGGAGAGATGAAGTCATGAAATTTTCCTATACATGGATGTACATGGAATCTATTATGCTGAGTGAAATAAGTCAGAGGGACAGAGAAAGATGCAGAATGGTCTCATTCATCTATAACTTTTAAGAAAAATGAAAGATATTTATCAACAATTTACAGAGACAAAAGAGAGGAGTGCTGGACGTTACAGCCCACCTCATGAACCTCAACAGAAGGAGTGATGAGTTTAGTGAGAGAAATAACTACATTGCGAGCTATCCTAACCATGAGAATGTATGAGTGAAATAGAAAGCCTGTCTATAGGACAGGTGGGGGCAGGGAGGGAAGAAGGATATTTGGGACATTGTTGGTGGGAATGTTGCACTGGTGATGGGGGGGTGTCATTTTATATGACTGAACCCCAACCATAATCATGTTTGTAACCAAGGTGTTTAAATAAAAATATTTAAATAATAATTAAAGACATTATTGTAATGATGCATGGAGACTATAGAGATGAGGCCTGAAGGACTGTCTCACTATATGAAACTCACCACAAAGAGTGGTGGAGTTAGGGAAATAACTACACTAACAAATATGAAATGTTAACGAGTGAGAGAATTAGAATGCCTGTCTCAAATACAGGCAGAGGTGAGGAAGGAAGGAGAGGGGCATTGGTAGTGGGAATTTTGCATTGGTGAAGGGGGGTGTTCTCTTTATGACTAAAACTCAACTACAATGATGCTAGTAATCATGATGCTTAAGTAAATATTTTATTTAAAAAATAATGTCTTGACAATAATTTGAATATATTCACTTTCCATTTGATTATGCCTATCACGGGGCATTCCAGCTGCCAACACCAAAGTCCCCTGTCCACAGAGGAGAGGACTGTGCAAACTGTTCATACACCTGCTATCACACAAACCCTGAGGAAATTTCAGTTTATATCATGTGGTTCTAGGCAGATCAGGCCTAATATTTATTTCTGTTAGAAAATACATAGCACCGTAGGCAGCTAAGAAGAGGCATCACAATGCTGAGGGACAGCCCCTGAGTGAGCCTTCACCAGCCCTGCATTGGCCATTGCCCATTATGGATGGAGTGAAGGACTGAGTTTGTCCCCAGTCGCCTCATCTCTCCTATGATGATGTCAGTTCTTCTGCCTCTTTGATGTGCCAGCAGTCTGCCAGATGCTAAAGGGTTTCATGTAACTTCTGAGATCAAAGGCTAATTGCTTTGTAAAAGTTTAAGTGGCCTATTTATTTTGAATTTTCTGCAAGTGAGGTGCACCCTCTTATTTCCACAAATCATTTGACTTCTAAGATATTGTTTGACTTCATAAGATCACACCCACAAAGAAAGAAGTGGCATTTTCTTATACACAGCTTTTTTTAGCATGGGTTATAGGTTCCTGAGATGGTATAAGTCAGGAAGCACATTAACAAGGTAGCAGTGAGGTCCGGCTAAAGTGGTCTGGAAGAAACCTCTGGGGTTGGAGCTGAGGTCCAGAGTGCAGGAGGCAGGAATGGAGGTCTGGTGTTGGGGATACTTGAGTATCACCATTTCAGTAATAAGATGGATCATTCTGTGTTAGAAATTGTCCCGTGGAAAATCATTCCTGAGAATGTGACAGTTTGTCAAGTGACCTTGTACTTTTGAGATCAGACAAATCCATGTAAGGGACAAAGGGAGGACACCAAGAGCATTGGAACCAGACTAATCCCAATAAGTTGGCTTCCTCATGTTGCTTGTTTATTAGATATAATTAATCCTGCTTGATACTTAACCCAAGGGAGACTATCTCTTTTTTCAGTTGAATGTTAGCAGCATTATTTCATAGAGTGCTGGTTAGAGAAATTCTTATGCTCAATCAACCTATGGTTGCAAACTAGGTTTTTTATGTGAAAGGACAGTCACATTCTCATATGTTAAACCACAAGTAAGCTTTGTACATCTGTGATAACGACAGTTTTATATTCAAATGAACAAATAAAAAAGCTTTTGTTTTGTTGTTCTGAAAAAAATTATAAAGAATCAAAACCCAAAGAACAACCCAATAAACTAAATTCCAGTATTTCTATCATACTTGGGTAACCTTTCTTACCTAGAATAAATACATCTACTCACCTTTTATACAGTTAAACAGACAACAGTTTTACTATGCATATTTTAATTATATTTATTTAAACACCATGATTACAAATATGAATATAGTTGTACGATTATAGTCATGTAAAGAACACCCCGCTTCACCAGTGCAACATTCCCACCACCAGTTTCCCAGGTATCCCTCCATCCCACCCCACCCACACCAGTACTTGAGAAGGCTTTCTACTTTCCTCATTCATTCATATTATTATGTTTTCAGTGTAGTTATTTCTTTAACTGCACACATCACTCTTTATGGTGAGCTTCATGTCATAAGCTGAGCCTACCAGCCCTCATCTCTCTGAAACTCTAGCACCCCTAACCAGCAAATGCAAATAACAACTACGGAAGACACCAGCATCTGGGAATAGAGTAATCTTAGTAAATTCCTAAGTCCTCTAAGTTCCATGAACCCTAGAGATGAGGATAGAAAATCATTATTTAATGTCTTAGAATTGGAATTCAAGGAATCACTACCCAAAGAAATTAATAAATCTATAGATAAACAATTCAACCAACTCAAATAAGAATCTATAAGAAGATAAAAGAATTCATACAAATGTTACTGAAGGAACTAAAAATCATGCTAGCAAGCAATAGTAGCAGAATTACACACATGAAGAATTGCATGGATGAACTCAAAGGCAAAATGCAAGTCAACAACAAAGAAGTTAATAAAGAAATGAGAGACAAAACATTGGAAAAAATGTAAGGTACTTAATGAACAAAGACAAGAGAAATACTATATGACCTATAGGAATAATAGAAGAGGAGGGAAAAGGGAAATGGAAAGAACAAATAGTGAGGGGAATAGTAGAAGCGAATGTTTCCAGTCTCTGGAAAGAAACTGCTATACAAATCCAAAAAATGAAGAGTATTAAACAAAATAAACCCTAACAGAGCAACACCAAGACATAGATTTATCTAAATGGCAAAACAAAGAGAGAGTTGAACTCTAAGAAAGTAGGAAAATACCTCAAGTACAAAAGAAGAAACATAAGAAACAAACCAGCTCTTTCATTTGAAATAATTCAGGTAAGAAGAGAGTGAAACAGCATATTTATACTACTGAATGAAAGAAACTTCCTACTTACTACTGAATGAAAGAAACTTCCTACTTAGAGCTCATTACACAACAAAACTCTCATTAACATGAGAGGGAGGGTTAAAAAAAAGAAACAGTAAAATTTGTGCTAACCCCCAAAAAATTTTTAAAGATTTATTTATTTTTGGATTTGGGGTCACATCTGCAGTGTTTAGTTACTCCTGGCTCTATGTTCAGAAATCGCTCCTGGCAGGCTTGGGTACTGTTGCGTATGTAAACATTTCTAATCTTATCATGATCTGGAATTGTTATGTATAAACATCTCTGACCCTACCCTGATCAGTGATTGAACCCTACCCTAGGGTGTAACCTGGCAGAATTGTTGTATATGTAAACATTTCTTGGGATTAGTATGTTACTGACTCTACCCTAGGGTGTGACCTGGCATTTTGCCCCTACCCTAGGGTGGTACCTGATTCTTGGGTATAAAACCAGGGTCTGTGGAAGGCTAGGGGCTTTTTGGTTGGAATTGATGCTGAGACTTCGGACCTCAGTTCTTTCCACCGAATAAAGCTGATATTTCCACAAGTCTGACTCTCCGTGAGCTGTTTACCTGCCGATTCACCTCAGAACCGCTGGTTACTGGGTTGTAGACGTGTTCTCCGAGCTGGAGGGGAGAGAATTCATCTTACCTTCCTCCATCAGTGAATCTCTCCTGGGTACGGATTACTTCAGGTACCATATGGGATGTCAGAATGCGGTCCACCATCCTTCTGCATGCAAGGCAAATGCCCTACCTCAATGCTATCCCTCCAGGCCCCATAACCAAACCAACTCTAAATGAACTACTCAGAGATCAATTGTACGAACCAAACACCCAACTGTAACAACAACCCTATAACAGTACAACAACCCCCTCTGTCAATACGTTACTTAAATATCAATGGACTAAACTCTCATTAAAGGATATTCAGATATCTGCTCACTGCAGGAACACACTTAAAAGTTCAGGATGAAAGCTGGCTTAGAGTAAAATTATTGACATAAATTATACATGCCACTGGAAAACAAAATGTTGGACATTCATACTTGTATCAGACCAAATTGCATTCAACATCAAAAAAGTACTTAGGGACAAAAATGAACACAAAGTAATCAATAGACCATTAAACCAAGAAGTACTAACTATGACCAACATTTATGCACCAAATGTAGAGCCAGAAATATAAGGAAAGCTTTTTCTCACAAATCTCGAGACATATGGACAGAAATGTGATATTAGTGGGAGATTTCAACATACCATCATTGCCAATTCAACACACCATCATCAACATTAGACAGATCCATTAGCAGAACACTAGCAAAGACATGAGCACCCTAAATGTGAAACTAGATAAACTAGAACTAATGGATTTATACGAAGCCCTCCATCTTCAGAAAGCGGAATACACATTATTCTCAAGTGCACATAAACAAACTGCAGGCAAGACTCACAGGAAAAAAAGGGGAAATACTCAAAAAAATTCATTTTTATACAAATAACTAAACAGAGGAAAAAGAGATCAGAGTCCATACCATTTAAAATAGTATTTAAAACTATCAATTACTTAGTAATAAACCTAACAAGAGAGTTGAAAGACCTATATGATGAAAACTTCAAAACACTTCAGAAAAAATTAAAGAAACCTAAGGAATTGGAAAAATATTGCATGCTCTTGGGTTGGAAGAATCAATATAATCAAAATGACCAGGTTACTTAAACTACTATATAGATTCAATGCAATGCCTAATCAAATTTACACATCATTTTGAAGGATTTAAAACAATCAATTATAAAATTTGTGTGGAGCCACAAAAAACTCAGGTTATTATTAAAAACAAGAAACTGGGTATCATCACTTTACCTAACTTGAAGCTTTACTACAAAGCCATAGTGATCGAAAACAGCATAGTATTGCAACAAAGACAGAGTCTCAGACCAATGGGTCAGAAAAAAGTTATCCAAATGTTCTATTTATATAGAATAAATAACCTAAAATATATGGTCAACTAACATTTGACAAATGAGCCAAAAACTTGAAATGGAACAAAAACAGTCTCTTCAACAAATGGTGTTTGAATAACTAGATAACCACATATAAGAAATTAAAGATTAATCCATACCTCACACTTTACACAAAAATCAATTTAAACTGGATTAAAGCCCTTTAAATTAGATCCAAAGCCATAAAGCCATTGAGGAAAACATGGGCAGAATATTCCAAAACTTACACCTCCAAAAAGTCGTTGATGATAGGATGCCAATGGCAAAAAGCTATAGCATTAAACCTAAATATATGGGACTACATCAAACGGAAAGTATTCATATGGCCAAAAACAAAAACCACACAGGCTAAAACTGGAAGACAGCTAACTGACTGGGAAAAGATTTTTGCACACGACATAAGAATGATGGTACTTTCCTGCCACCATTGGCCCCACATTTTCTACATCCTCCCACCCCCTGCCTGACTTCAAGACAGGCATTGTATTTCTCTATCATTGTCACAGTACCTGTAAGTGTGCTTATTTCTCTAACTGCATTTACTCTTTGTAATAAGCTTGTTATCGTGGGCTGGTCCTTCCTTCCCTCATCTCTATTATCTGTGTTTTATTTACTGTTTTTTTTATTGTTTTTAAATCCCACATATGAGTGGGACTATTCTGTTTATCTCTCCCTTTAAGTTATTTAACTCATTATAATAATCTCCAAATTCATCCATGTATCAACAAATTTCATGGCATCATTTCTTCTAAAGCTGTATAGTATTCCATTGTGCAGATATACCAGGGTTTCTTTAACCACCCATCTGTTGTTGGGCACCTGGTTTTTTTTTTCCCAGATTCTGGCTAATTTAAATAGTGCTGCTATGAATATAGGCGTGAATAGGGCATTATTGTATTGTATATATCCCTAGGAGTGGTAGTGCTGCATCGTATAGGAGTTCAATGTTCAGTTTTTTAAGTAATTTCCATATTCTATGCTTCATGGGTGAAGACATCCTGAATCTCTTAGGCCAAGGGAATTTTCTTTCTAATTTCCCCAATGTTAACTGTGCCTATTCAAAAACACAAAATAAAATAAAAATAAAAACTTGCCACATCTGCCCCCCTTTAGCTTCTTTAAATTTTATTCATATCTTCTAGTTAGGGGCTCCCTCCTTTTTCATAAAATCTTTGAACTTGCTTGAATCTTTTTTGCCTCATACTTCTGTCCCTACAAATTGAGGGATAAATGAATGGGGGACTATATATGGTTAGATCTAAATATGCAAGGAAAATTCAACTGCTCTATTAATATAAAATATAGAATTCTAATTTTAGGGTGAGGCCTCTCTCATTACAGTGCCTGTAGCCTCTTGACTGGTGGGTCTGACGGTTTCAGGATAACAGTGGAGAGATTCACAAGCTGTCAGATGAAGTTTCAGAGGAGACAATCAGCTTTATTACATAGCCCTTACTGCCATGTGCATTTCTCGATATGGCTTCTAAGCTAAACTTTTCATGCAGCCTATTTCCTGCTGGCCTCCATGATCCCTTGCTACCTTTCCCCCTCCTCCTTCCCCCAAAGCAACAGCTTTATTCCCAACTGCAGACCCCTCCCAGCTGTCGGTGGGCCTGACCATGCAGATATTAGCATATGGAGTTGGGGAAGAGATATCATTCAACAGCAGTAGAATTAAGCGAACCAAACTATCACAGCTAGCCACGAAATGAATATGTTACATTAGTAGTTAGGGAGCTAAGAATGGAGGTATGGGATGCATGCTGGGAACTATGGTGGAGGTAGGCCCACACTGCTGGTGGTAATGAAACTAATTAACTGTCAATATATTCATGAAATACAATTGTAAAAGACTGTAATCTAAAATGGTCTCAATAAAAAATTTAAAAATCAAAAAATTCTATGTATTATAAAATTCTAAAGCATTAGTAATGTTTCACTTATTACTCAGGCCCTTGAGGATAATATGTATGTTCCATCAATGGAACAGATGGAACAGCGGGTAAAGCTAAACTGCTTTCAGTGTAATGTGTAAAGACTCTCTCCACTTAGGAGAAGCCTATGTTCGCTCTTGAGCATGGATCTTACCTTCCCTCTCTCCTTACTTTGTTGTATTTTCCAATAAACATTTACTCCAATGTTTGCTCTTGAGCATGAATCTTACCTTACCTCTTTCCTTACTTAGTTGTATTTTCCAATTAACATTTACTCCCTGTTTGTTACTCATCAATTTCTTTTTTAGAGAAAAAGGACCGTCCCCAATGTCCAGTACTCTCATATTACCAGTGCAGTACATCATTTGTTCTGACTTTGGATGCCACAGTAAGTTGTCCTTATTTCTAATCCTGGCAGTCTACTCCCCCCTTTATTTTATGACAAACAGGTCTTGTCCCTATGTCACTCTCTATCCAGTGTACCTGTTTCTAATCAGTAATAGGAAATTGAAACTGTCACCTGTGTTCCATGTGAATCTTCTTGTGGGCTTTCTTGCTGATCCTCTCTAAGACTGTATCACCAAGGTCTCCTGTTCCCTAGTACTCCTTAATCTTTGGTCACAGTCATGTGTGCCTGGGTGAGATACCAGCTATCTATTTAGTGTACATAAGGGAGGCAGGAGTGAGAATTGCCTGACTGGAGGTATTAAGACTTGGATAGCTTTTTTTCAGGCATGATTTTAGAGACCAATTAAATAAACTAGTTCACCTCATACTTTCACTGAAGAGTAATGAGGTCCCCCTAGCTTCTTAACATCTGAGTTATAATTCAGCATCAAGTAGTAAGGAAAAGCACATGTACATTCTCAATGAGAAGTACCCTGCATGGGCTTATTAAATAATGATATAGATATGATTTGACATTTAAGTTTCGGGAAATTTTTCTCAATAAAAATTGTATTCTGCTAATTTTCCAAGTTTGTGGTTTGTCTACTGGAACATATAAATTAATTTTCTATGTTAAATTCTTGCCAAAGATCCTGAATAATCTACTTCAATTAATATATCTGTGGGGGAAGTGTGCATAGTATGGGGGAACGTATTGCATAGGAGTATCTTTTTCCTTTTTTTTTTTTTGTTTGTTTTTGGGTCACACCCGGCAGTGCTCAGGGGTTACTCCTGTCTCCATGCTCAAAAATTGCTTCTGGCAGGCACGGGGGACCATATGGGGCACCGGGATTCGAACCGATGACCTTTTGCATGAAAGGCAAACGCCTTACCTCCATGCTATCTCCCGGGCCCACATAGGAGTATTTTTAGAACATGACATTCAGCAGACATTCTGAACTGGTTTTATCTTATCCTCAGGCATCTGAGGTTAAGCTAAGAAAGGGAATAATTTTATAGTTGAGGCTAGAGTGATAGCACCGTGGATATGACATTTTCTTTGCATTATGCCAACCTAGGTTCAATTCAAAGCATCCCATATGATCTCCCAAACCTTTCAGGAATAAGTTCTGAGTGCAGAGCCAAGAGTAACACCTGAGCACCTCCAGGCTGGCCAAATCCCTCCAACCCCCAAAATCAAACTAGGGTGGTGCAACAAAGAGAATGAAAGCTTCGAAATGGACAAACCAAGATGAAATAAACACGGGCTTTATTCAAATTAGGCAAGCCAACATTCGTAGATCCCAGACCCCAAGACATTGGGGCTACCCCATGGGTTTCTATTATCACCAGTTTTGGAATTCCTGACTCTAACCAAGTGGTCAGAGGTGACTGATGTAGAGGATTAGTGAAAAATAAAGCTGGAGGTGGAAGGAGGTACTTTCACATAGACCTCGGGGCCAAAATTAGTTATTTTGCTGCACCTTGATTAAACCATAATTCTGCCTTTCTTCTTCAGTCTTTGCCTTCTTTTTCTGCTTGCTATTAGAAGAACTTCTGCTATACAATAATATAAAGATGAGAAGTGCTATGAGAGCCATAAAAGCAAGCACTCCAATCAGGATCCAGAACATCTGGGATCCATAAGAAAATCCACGACTGTATTTTATAGTAAAAATGTAGGGTTTCTCCTGTATAGGAAGTAAGAGACAGTAGTTAGGGCCACTAAAAACCAACTATATACCCACTATGTCTATTTCAGTCACCATCAAAATATGGTACATTCCTCTAGACATTCCCATATCTTACCTAAGCTCATACACACTTAACTCCCTTCCTAGCCATCACTGGAGTACCAGGGGAAGAGATTTGGGATAACGTTTACAGACCTGAACCAGAAATTCCTGCAGAAAGACATATGGGCCTGTATGCCTGAACATTTCCCCTTATTTCACTTTTCTGCTTTCCTTTCACTAGGAACAGTGGGTTCCCTGCAGGGTGGAGACCCATGATAGGAGCTATGATGCCTAACTATCCTCTCCCTGTCATAGAAGCTATATGAAGAAACAGTCACATCACATGAGTGGGGGTTACTGAGTCAGGTCTGAAGAGGTGAGGGGGCAGATAAGAGAAACCAAGGAGGCAAATGTATAGATAGCATGGGAATGCTTGCGTAGAGATGGTCACACTAAACTCAAGAGATAAACAACATAGGCTAAAGATAGGGAATGAGTTCCAGGAAGAAGAGAGGAGAGAAGTGTTATAAGATCTATCTAGAGTATATGGTCTGTTCCTTGACAGAGGAAGAAAAGCTGCCCTTGGGACTATTCAACAGGTTGTAGGGACCAGAGACTGGGAAGAATTTCAGCATTTTTAGAGCAACTTCCATATAAGCTATGTCAGATATGGCCACTATTGATGGATGGACGAAGAGAGGGATATGGGTGAGAAAACTAGCTAATGACTTTTTCAGTAGACCAAGTAATGGCCAGTAGTGCCTTGAAGAGATGGGGATGAATGGTAAATGAGCCACCAACCCCAAAGAGATCCTGAATTTTTTATTCTTTACTCTTCTTACTGCATAGCGGGCTGCTTGACCTGGGGTTTCCCTATCACATGGCTGTAACGAGAAATCCTAAGGTCACTAAGTTCCCTCATGCCCAGAAAGTCCTGTAGAAAGACAGTGGACCTTTATGCCTTAATTTCTCCTCGGTCTCACTTCTGTCTACTCTTGCTTGGTTCTGCTAAGTATTATCTGAATATCTCCATAAACTCCTGTCTCCATTCTCAAGGGTCTAGTTTTTTGGCTTCCCTCTCTCATGGTGGCCAGACCCTGAGAATCTGAGAAGTGTCATTGCAATGAGGAGATGAGATATTAGAAAGGGGTTGACTGAAAGGCTATGATATAAGGGTTCCTGAAGGTGACAACTTCTCTGTAAATGCCAAGCATTGTGCTCATTATCTAGGTAGAATATTTACTCACAGCAGTAGGGCACTTGAGTTTTTGCCGATTGTATTTGAAATCATGTGTTGTGGACTTCAAACCCACAGGTTCTAGCTGAGGGGAGAAAATGGACAGATAAATTCTCTTTATAACTGAGAGAGACTTTTCCATGGGCAGATTCACACTACTTCATGTCTTTGCAAGCATGGATTAAAAACAGCAGTCATGGCATGGACAACATCCTGAGCTGAAACTGAACCTCTTTCCTACCTCAGAGTGTCAGGTCAGTAATGGGTGTGTACAATGTGGAAACTCAAGTCTGTGCTGCAGATTCACCCAGGAAGACCCCTACGAGATAATGTCTTGTCAAGGGCCTCAGTGAGTATGTAGATGCCCAGGACTTATGCAAGTTCCATGCATTTCCATCTCTCTGAATTGTCATTTTTATACAGTGCCACAGCCCTTGTATTTTCAATGTTCTATAGTAGTAATACTTATCTCTACTGTGTCCTTATAATGTGGTTAGTAATGCATTTTATAAAAACTGTGAAAAATTGTTATTATAATACGTTCCTGACATTTCGGTTGTTATTCTCATGAAACTAGAGCTTCTTCATAAACTGTTTTATGCTTTGGACTCTCAGAAGTTGAAGGCACCGTTCCACATGACACAGGGCCTGGCATTTCAAGCTTGACCCCCAGATACTGTGTTTTGCCTGGAGAAGCAATACCATTCAGACTCAATGATGCTTATGTTTTTCTTAAAATATTTCCTGGAACAATTGGAATTCTAAGAGATCTAATAACACTCAAATAATGACTCAGAAGTTGCAGCCCATCCTCATTTCCAAGCATATTAATTTGTAGGCAATCCCTGAGAGATGACCACGAGGGGTGATTTGCTGAGATATGCAGAATTCACTGATATGCAGAATCCACTCTAAACTCTGAGCTATTATTAATTAATTTATTTATTTATTGTTTGAGAGCCATGCCTGGCACCATTCAGGGGATACTTCTGGCTCTGTGCTCAGAAATTGCTCCTGGCAGTCTCATGAGACCATTTGGGGTGACAGGTATTGAACATAGGTTGGACATATGCAAGGCAAATACCCTACCCACTGCTATTGCTCCAGCCCCCTCTTATTCATCCTATAATACTCCCTGCATATCTTGACCAAACCAACTCCTGGTCCCCTTCCTCTCCCCAGGATGATAGGGAAATTTGCTTTGCCAGCTAGTAACCACTCCTGGCTCATGATCTTTCTTTTTCAATTGCGGGGAATTTTTCATCTATTTTTTGGTGACACTGGAGGAGAACGGGTTGCCTGGTTCATCAGGGTGGCACAGCAGCTAAGTCTTGGATCTACAGGAAGTGAGCTGTATAGAGTAGGGCAAACAAATGAGCCAACCCAAATCATGTTCAGTTTTCCACAATTCCAGTGTGAGTTGTTTGAGAACCAAGGATAGAATGAAACAAGGCATGAGTAAACATACGTTGGCACATACATTTAAGATAGCTTCATCAATACTTCCTTAGAGTTATAGAAGACAAACCTATTATTATTATCCCTAGTAACAAAATAGAAGTTACAGGACAGGCTACATGGTCACAGTGTTCTGAGTCCATTCAATCAACTGGTGCAGTGGAAAGTGATCCTGAGGGTGCAATGAGCCCATCAGTCTCTCAATTCTACTGTTTTTTGATCTCAGAAACATCTTTATCTGATATGTCTTGCGATTAATTTGCCATTCCCTCCATACCCTACCCAGACACTCCCATTAGTTCTGACATTTCCAGTTGGCAGATACAGTGGTGTTATTGTGTACCTTCATCTTGTTCAACATCTCAGTTACATTGGTCAAAATCACTCAGCTATCTGAACTTAGCAGAGTGGAAAAATCCCTTAAAGCATCAACCCTCTTTTAAAATGTAGCTGATACTGTGCCTATACAAAAAAAAACAAAAACAAAAACAAAAACTTGGGTAACACCAAACCCTGCCACCCCATTATTCCTTTTTCTGGTTTTGTTTTGTTTTATTTATTTATTTATTTATTTATTTTTATCCGTTTTTTAAATTATTTTCCTTCTCTTTTTTCTTCCACCTTTTTTTTCACTCTCGTGGATATTATTCGGTGATTCTTTAAATTTCATTTGCTTTTAGTAGTTGATACCAAATTTTTCCTTCTCCTTTCCTTAACCTTTTTATCTCAAACAGAATAGCATAACTTGAATTGTTCAGACTCATAAATTGAGGGGAGAAAAGGATGTTACCAGGGCCAGTCATATGACCATGCATTGTAAATAAAAAATGATCAGACTGGAACACTAAACAGAATAGATACCTGACCTACAACAAGCTGTTAAGTGGAGACCAGTTATACCAGTATTCTGGGGGGAGGGGGTAGTGGGGGAGAGTAAAGGAGGGAGATATGGGAGACATGCTGGGAACAGGTGTGGAGGGAGGACAACATTGGTGGTGGGAATGCCCTTCATTCATTGTCACTATGTACCGTAAATAATTCTGTGTAATGAACTTCGGTCACAATAAAAAAATATTAAAAAAATAAAATAAAATGTAGCTGATGTCAAAAGTGAACAATAAAAATCTCAATTCTTGGGGTCTGGAGTGATAGCACAGCACTTTGCAAGCTTTTGCCTTGCATGTGGCCAACCCTGTTCAATATCCAGCATCCCATATGATAACCGCAGCCTGCTAAAAATAATTTAGAAGTGAAGATCAATTGCTGAATTGGTATGTGCCAAAGCTAGAATGACAGAGAAAGAAATGTGGTAAACCTCACCAAAACCAAAATGAGAAAAAACAGAAATGTCCATTACAAAACGAACAAGAGATGGCAGTACAAAATGATAATAATAAATCCTCAAATTAATCTTAGAAATTTACTAACATCTATGGCCTGAACTCAGCAATCAAGAGACCCAGATGTATGGGTCATACAACTCAATTTAACTTTCTAAATAGAAGAGACACAACTAAATAGTCAGGGTAAATAAATGTTCAAAGTCCATGCTGGTAACAATCCTATGGGAAAACAAAAGAAGACTGGTTGGCCATACATCTACCAAACAACATAGATTTTTAAATAAAAGAAATGATACTACACAAAATTAAGAGGCTTCTTTCTTGTAAAAGAAATAAATTAAATATACAAACACCTCACCTCCTTGGAGAAAATATTTTCCCACCATTACTTTGACACAGGATTTATAATCAAGATATATCAAGTAATGGAAACTTTTAGCAATAAAATACAGTAAGCTATAGTATTTAAAAATTTGGGGAAAGGTATCAAGGAGAGTTAGTATTGATCTCAGATTTGATCCCCAAACTTCATATATTTGTCACCTAAGCCCTGCTAGAATTGATTCCTGAGTCTGTAGAGACATGAATAAGTGCTGATCATTGCTAGATGTGTGCACGAAATAAAAAGAGTATTGGGTGGGTGGGTGAGTTGGGAGCTGGGAGAGGAGATGAACAGACCTTTCCTTCAAGAAGACTACAGATGGTCCAATTTAAGACTATAGGTCTAATGGACAGAGCTATAGTTCAGTGATTGGACATTTGCCTTAAACATGGCATACCCAGGACAGATCCTAGTTCTATCACTGGCATCCCATGTGGTCCCCTGGGCCGGCTAGGAGAGATTTCTGAGTGCATAGTAAGGAGTAACCCTGAGCAGCAACAGGTGCCCTCCCCACAAAGGAAAGACTATAGATATAAAAAATGGGATTTATATCACTATCATCAAGGAAATGAAATCAAACAAGGTATTCATTACTTTATACCTGGGAGAATCGCCAACATAAAAAAAGAACAAAAACAACAAGCTATGATCTGATGTAGTTGTTGGGAAAAGTCACGCTCATTTACCTGGTTGCCATGTTAATGAGATTAAGTCATACGAGT
>PVKC010018449.1:0-19658 GCA_004027635.1 Crocidura indochinensis
TATTTCAACTTTGGTCTTCTTTCCCAGTCCACTGCTATTTTTTCCCAAAGTCCTTAAGTTTAGTAGCTTAGTAGTTACATTCTGTGGGAACGACAAATGTCACTAAGTAAAGTGGAATTTCTCTGACTTATTCAAAATTGGACACTTTCTAAAAGCCAGATATATGTCTTCCGGTAGGTGAATATAGTGGGATGGTTATCTCGATTGTCCTGCCATATATTTAAAGATGCCTAGAATCTTGTTTAACCCTGGAGGATACCTCACTATATGTGAAGTAGATATTCCTAATCAAGAGAATCTCATTATTATTATTATTATTATTGGTAGGCAGAATGAATATGGAGAAAAATTTCTTTTCACCCCATTATTTGACATTTAGAATTGTGTATAAATGGGCATTAATGTGATGGCAAAATAGATATATTGACAATTAAAAATAAATTTTATTTAAACTGTTTTATTGCATAATTTTTATTACTAAATTTTAATTTGTAATCTATTTTAAATTATGATTACAGCTTCTAAAGAAGTTTTCCTAACTACTAATTCTACAAACTGACTTCATATGCCTAATAGAATTTCTCATATACCATGTCATTTGACCTTTATGTATTTTTTCATCTATAGAAATTAAGATATTACCATCCCTAAGGTCACTGCCAGCCCTAACCTTATTTGAATCTACAAAATGCCCTTTTCCTGCCAGCCTGAAATGGGTTTATTTGCCAGTGAAATAAAATAGGCATCCATCTGTTGGGGTTTATGAGGGTGATAATTAATCACATGGTTCATAATTAATTATATCCCTTTCCCCCTCTGAGTTCTGAACGAATTTAGAAAAAGACACAGATGTCAGGTAGAAATCATGATACCAGCTTTATAATCTGTAATGTTGTTTGGAGAATAGGTCTCAAAAATGCAGCCAAATAAGTTTTCCTACTCATTTCCTCCCAACTGCTTTCTCATCAGCTTGTATTCTGAACAACTGGTCTCTCACAGACAATTCTAAAGCCTGTAGAGCCAGACTTCACATGGAGTACTAAGAAATGTGTGCTTGAGTGGGTAGAGGGCAGGCTGATATCTTCCCAGATTCTGGACTTTGCATACCAAGTCACCAGTCAGTATCACTAGTCAGAGGGGCATTTTCTAAAATTAGGTTGAAAGAGGGACATAATCATTCTTATTAGACACTCCTAAAAGTAAATATCGCTGTTCTTCTGAAAATTGAGAGCAAAGTCATATATAGTTTCCATTCCAAACAAATTAAAATGCTTAATTCCCCTAACAGAAAATCTATCAAGTTTATCATCAATCCAAAAGCTCAGCAAATAAGGTTTTATTTGCTAAAGCTAAGGACTAAAGACTCTTCTTGTCCCTTACAATTATTATTTAAATTTTTATTTAGGCACTGTGATTTTCAAAGTTGTTGACAATAAAGTTGCAGCAATACAATGTCCTTCAACCAATTTCCCTCTCAGCCTCCAGCTTGGCCTTGAACAACACTTTTTAAAGCTTGATAATAATTAGTTTGGGGCCATGCTCACAGTAAAGTTGACCTCTAGTGGTTTAAAATATAGAGATGCTGAGGACCCTTTTAGAGTAGGCCTTGGAGTCTATAGCGAATACTCTACTTTCACTAAACCCTTAATTCTTTCTCCTTAAAACTGATTACCGAGGAAAGTATGATTAAGTATGATTGCCAATAAAAAGGAGCTAGCATATATTTTTGCCAGTACTTCTTATTTATTATGAAACTCGGTATACTCAAACACTATATTGAAATTTATATGCACTGTTTCTATCCAGGTTGAGGCTGCTATCACAAAAATATCATAAAGTTGTTGATACACAAAACATTTATTTCTCACAATATTTGAAAGCTGAAAGATCAAGTTTGATGTACTAATGAAGCCAATATCAGGTGAAGAATTATTTCCTGGCTTGTAGACAGCAATCTTCTTGCTGTATGCCCACTTAGTTGAGGAGAGGAAGCAAGTTCTCCTCTACTCTTCTTCTAAGGACATGAGTGCCATCATCAGGCTCCACCTTTATGTTATAATTGCCTTTCTTAAACATAATTGCATCAAAGATTAAAATTTTAATATATGAGTTTTGAAAGGGCACAATCATAGATATTTCTTTTGATCTGAATAACAACTTTGTGGTGAATATTGGTATCAATGTCTTTTTAGAGATGAGAAAAACAGAACCAGGAAAACCTTGATAGTTTATATGATTTTATATCAAAAGGATGATAAATTAATTACTATTCAATAATAGCCCACATATATAATTCTAGAAGAATAATGTCTAGGAAAAGGATGCTGATATTGTTAAAGAAATAGTTTTGTTTCACTAGACCCAGAGAAACTGATCAATCACTTAAAAAACCTCATGAAAGGCCAGAGCGATAGTACAGTTACTGGGGCACTAGCTTTTCATTCAGAAAACCCTGACACTACATACAGTTCCTGAACCCTGCCAGGAATGATACCTGAGCACAGAGCCTACCTGGCACCTACAGGTGTGGCTTTTAAAACCAAAACCCAAGAGGCTGGAGCGATAGCACAGCAGTAGGGCTTTTGCCTTGCACGTGGTTGACCCAAGACACACCTGGGTTCAATCTCCAGTATCCCAGATGGTCCCCCAAGCCAGGAGTGATTTCTGAGCACATAGCCATGAGTAACCCTTGAGCATTACTGGATGTGGCCAAAGAAACAAAACAAAACAAAACAAAACAAAAAAAAAACAAACCAAAAACCAAAAATTGAAAACCAAAAAACTCATAAATCCCATCATTGTACAATAGAATTATTCATGAGCTATGGCTCTAGGGAGCTGAATTTAACACCAGCATGGGAAGCAAAGAGACAGGAAAGTGGATAAGGAACTTGCCTTACAACAGCTAATTTAGCTTTGATCCCCAGCATCCTCTATGGTCCTCCAAAATCTAACAATAGTGACCCTAAGCTTATAAACAGGATTATGTTCTGAGAAGAGTTGAGTGTGGTCCCAATACCAAAGAAGAAATAATTCTAACCCCCAAAGTCCACCTTGGACTCTTGCCATGTACCTGGTGTTGACCATTATTTGTTTTTTTCTTGAGATCTTAGGCAGGCTCTCGGCTCTCTTTGTGTGTCTTTTTAAGAGGAGTACCTCTTATGAAGTATCTCATAATAGGATCTAAGTATACATGTATTATGATGATTGTAATTATTATCATGTAATGGATCTGGGATGGTACTGATGTTTTTACGTCTGCTCTCATTTTGAAAATTAAAATCTTGATTTTGTTAACATTCTGCCTCCTTCATGCAGTTTAATAAAAATTCATTCTTGGCCAGATGACTTCTAGCTGAGAACTCCATTTGGAAACCATCCATGAAACTGACCCTGCTGGAACCCATTCCTACTCCCCTCCTCAGAGTTTCTGTTAATTGCCATCTGGCTATTTTTAGGTTCTTCAAGTGTGCCTAGGGCACAAACAGGGGAAGTCCATCCTGCTGAGGGTGTGGGGCTGTGTGAGCTATAGGGTTTTAATTTGGAAATGTTTTGACACTTCGTTTGTCAGGGTACCAGTTGCTGGAAACTTGTGAGAGTAAGTAGGAGCCAAGAGCTTATTAATTTTTTTTAAATCAGCATGTTCACATAGGAGAGGATCCCTACTTACAACAGCTGCTTGGGTACATCCAAATGTAAAGCTGACTCGGGCAGATGGAATTCAGAGATTTGAAGGCATGAAAGAAAACATACATAACAACAAACATGAAAGTAGTTTGCTCAGATTGTCAGCTTATATGCAGATGTGATGAGCCTAACTGACAGGCTCTTCCAATATGAGTTTTCTTGCATGTGTGAGTTTGTCAGTAGTTCTATCGAAGATTCTCAAGTCTCCTTAAAATTCTGCTCTAAAATCTCTACCATCACCCCACACAGATACTTAAAATACTGAATATCGTTCTTTAACCTGGTACATTAATGAGACCTGACTTGATTATTGATAATAAAAGAGTCTGTAGTCTAGACTTGTCCAGTATTCTTGTCTGTAAACTAGTATTTGTCTCCTTGTAGTTTTCTTTCCCTTCTTTCCTATATTGTTGATGTTGAATATTGGAGCTACATACATGTTGCTTCCAAATGCTCTAACCACAGTCCTTAGAGAGGACACTTACTTTTAGTTGGATGACATGGTTGAATGCTGACTGAGAATTATACACTTCCATTGTGTTGCTTTAAATATTCTGGTTGTGGTCCTCACTGAAAGATCACACACAAAGATAAACTTTAAAATCATGCTGTATAGTTGAACCTAGAAAGTTAGCTTCCATGCAAATTAGAACACCACAATTGGCACAATCTTCTTCTGAGCTACCCATGGATGTTCTTAGAACTTCTTTTTGGATGCACCGAAATCTAGAGGTAAATCAGAGGTTCCCATCTCATTGGACTCTGCCTTCCTTTCTCAGCTTTCTGGGGCTTCACATTCAAAGAATTTATTATTGGCAGAGACTGGGCCATGCTGTGTTTTAGCTGTAAGTGTTCTGGAAGGCATCCTTGAACAACTGTGGCTTCCCTTAAAGAAGGCTGGTGCTGGCTTTACAGCTGGGTTGCAATGCTGGTTATAGTTGAGCTCAAACATAAGAGGGGTCAGTTGCTAAAAAGCAAAAAGAACGGCAATACTCATCTTAGTATACAATGAACAATGTACTATATTAGTCTAATTTTATAGATTTACTGACTTTTTATACTGGCTTAATTAGCTTGCTGTTGGATTCAAAGTAATAGAGCTATATAGGGTACATGAGGGTAATATACCTTTGTTATTAACTTATTTAGGAAGCAACAGAAAGCTATTCTGTATATGTTCTAGGCAGGTAGTAGAACTGTTGTGTTATTCACCTGAGTGGTTTTTAAATTTTAATGGTGATAAGATGTGCTTGTGAGAAATAGTCACTGTAAGTAGATAGCATTATCATTTACATATTTTCAAGGTACATATTTTTGACAGTCTAGACCTAGAGGCTGCTTAGTCTTCTGAACCTGACATTATCACATTATTACAAAGTGAATCACTAGAACAACAAAAATATTTTGTGTATTTATCTGAAGTTGTAGTCTCAGTAGAATTATGCTTTCCATGAAGGCTCTAGAACAGGGGTCTCAAACTTGTGGCCCACGGGCCACAAATGGCCCCCCATACAACATTTTGTGGCCCTACCCTAGAGGAATCTTTTTTTGTTTTGTTTTGTTTTAGTCACAGCCCCATTGTTCAAGGCTTACTACTGACTTTTCACTCAAGGATCACCTGATTTTGCCTCCTGCGACCCGCAGGTAAATTGAGTGATTTTGCCTCCTGCGACCCGCAGGTAAATTGAGTTTGAGACCCCTGCTCTAGAAGATGACCCTGCTTTACCACTTTCTAGATTCTTCCACTTGCTGGAAATCCATAGTGTTAGTCAGCTTATATTAGCATCTCTTCTGCCTGCCTTTATTATCACATGACTTACTCCATGTGTGTCTGTGTGTCACTTTCTCACTCAGATTAACAATACTCATATTGAAGTTAGACTACTCCTTAATTCTATGCCGACATCTGAGGTTGATAGCTATCAAATGCTCTATTTCTAAAAAGTTGACATTCACAGATTCTTGGTAAATAACAATTTTGGTGATACTATTTAATTCAGTGCTGAGGACACAGTTAATGTTAGATCACAAGAGCTTATTGCTGAAATAATTATTTGTAATCAAGGTGAAGAGGCAGAAAATAGGTCTTGGTATTAAGTGGCATCTTTTGTCTCTGAATCCCCAAAGTGGCCTCCACATGATTTTCCCACCCATAACCACAAAGCAGATGGCAGATCTGTGCCAGGGGAGTTTGCTTGAACTTGCATACAATCTTCCCCTGAAAGGATGCAGAAGAAAGTTGCCAGAGTACACAGACAACAATACTTTGTATGAAACAAAATGTAGCTTTTATGAGGGTGCAAGGAAGCCTGAAAATGCAAGAAGTAATGGAATTCTTTTTAGGGTATTTGTGCAAGAGGAAGTTGAGGATGGAGTGGGTATCTTAGATGGATTTTTAATCTATTTAATTTTTGATTAAAGCCCATCTTTGTACACTTCAAGATGTTGACTTGAGACTTTAATCTCTTGGAATTTAATTTAAAATTGAGATCAGAACACTTAATCACTTGATGGCTGTAAGAATTTGGTGAGCTATCGCATGCAGTCTCAACACAACATGGGAATGCTGGGGAACTGGGGATAGGAAACAGGAAGAATGTGAGCTTCAAGACTCTGATTTAGTCAGGTTTGTTAGGGTTAACTAAGTTTTGCAGCTGCAACAATCAATCCCAAAGCCCCAAGAATTTTAAACCAAAAGACAATTATTTCTCATTAGTATTTTTATCCATTATTGGTTAACAAGAAATTTCTTTGTTTCATTTTCACTTTTAGACCCAGGGTGAGGGTGAAGCCACCATCTGAAATGTTACTAGAAAGGAGAGATTGGCAAACTGCCCAATCTAAAATCTTCTACACAAAAATGACCCAGGGTACTTCTGACCATATTACATAGATCAAAGGGCATGTGATCACTTCTAATTGCAAGAGAACAAAGGAGTATAATTCTACCATGTGCCCATAAGGAAAACAAGGAATATTTGGTAAATGGCACTAATGACTATCATACCAGATGTCACTTTTGCAAAATCATTAAAGAAGGGACAGATTGTGAAGGTGATATTTTCAGTATATGGGCTGTGTGCATGGGAGGAAACTAGGAAATAGAGGAGAGTTGAAGGATTAATATTTCACTGATATGGCTTTTAAATTTTTTTTAATATTTTTAATTGAATTACCTTGAATCAAAACTTATAAAGATACTTATCATTGAGTTTTAGGCATACAGTGTTCTCACACCAATCTCTTCAGCATCTTTAGCTTCCCTCCACCAATGTTCCCAATTTCTCTCCCACCCTTCCCACTGCCTGTATGTTCCCCTTCTCCCTCTACCATGTGTCCCTAGCTTGTTCTCCCCACTAACAGACTTTGTACTGAAGATCATTTCTTCCACTCTTTATTTCTATTGTATTTAGGCATTTGGTATTCCCTTACATTTCTGATATGTTTTATTTTTGAATTATACAGATTTCTGCCTAGTAGGCAACAAGCCACTAAATGCAGAGTAGTTTATCCTAAAACTGAATTATTTTTATAGTAATAATTTTTATTTTGACCAAAGTGAATTACATATTTTTCACAATAACATTTTAGGTACTATTGGCATTGAATCAGGGGAATTCTCACCACCAAAGTTGTCCTCCCTCCACCCCTGTTCCCAGCATGCATCCCCTATCCCCCTCCTTTACACCCCGGACTGCTAGTATAAGTGGTCCCCTCTGTGTCTAGCTTGTAGATTGGGTTCGACTCTGCTGTCATTGGCTTCGGATTTGGTGTTTAAGTCTGATAATTTTTTATTATTGCTTAGTGATCATACAACTGTTTGGTCTTGGTACCCTCCATTATTTCCCCCTCAATTTGTGAGGCGGAACAAGATGGTTCAAGTTATGTGGTTCTATTTGAAGAAAAGAAAAATAAATAAATGGGGCAAAAATATAACAAGCATAAAATGGTTAGAGTCCTTCTAGAGGCTATAAATATCAATTTGAGAGAAAAAATGGAAAAGGGAAGAGAAACACAACAATACAAAAAGAAAAATCAACAACAACAACAACAACAAACCCCACAGCAATAAAGACAACCACCACAAAAAACCATGTTCCTGAAATTAAAACAAAACAAAGCACAAAAAATTAAAAAATAAAAACCAACAATAACAAAACCAAAAAATTTTGTGCTGCTTTTTTTTTCCTGCATAGGCACAGAGAATATTGGGGAGAATAGAAAGGGAATTCCCTTGGCCTAAGAGATACAGGGTTTTTCCGCACTTGAAGTATACTGTCATGGGAATAACTACAGACTCCCTACATGTTTGTTTACTCTCCCCTAGGCCCTTTTGTGGTGTATGGAAACCTGCTCAGTCATGGATAATAAAATCAGGCCTCTGTATCTAGAGATCTTGGTATCTGCACAGGTCAAAGGATGAAGTTTAGAATGGAGTCTTTCTTTATGGTTCTAGAAGTTTTGTTCCATCACTGTTGTAGAACTGAATTTTTAAATCTTTATATTCCCTCTAAGATAAAAACAATAGTTATTCAAAATTAAGGCTATTTAAAGAGTAAGTATGTCCAAAAGCAAAACAAAGAGTAATGAAGCAAACCCTTTAAGTAGTTCCACTAAAGGAAGAAAATAAAAAATTTATTCACTGATTTCCATCTAATATTGATCAGAATATGGCCTCAAGTATAAGCTTTCTAACTCCTTCATGGTTGTATATGTATTACTTATGCAATGGAGTGGTGCCTGTTTCATGACTTGGCAGGAACATGGTAGATTGAAAGAAGCAAGAGATAATGCTTATATTGTATGAGTGAATTAAACATTATAGTAGTGCTCTTAAGTGATTTGAAAAACTAGAAGACACTATAGCTTTACATGTAGTGATTGTAGTAGCAACAATAATGAAACCTAGCTCATCTGTAGCAATCATTGCAAATATTTCCCAGGAGTAACCCTGACCTGACAATAAAACAAGTATTATATTTTGGCATGGCAAAAAATGCACTATAACCAGTAACTAAGCCATAAACCAACAGTCAATGTAGACTTTTCCTCCTTCCAAGTTTCCAAATTATTTAACTTCTAAGTTGGCTTTTTTCAATTCTTCCATTCCCCTCTGTCCTATGGCTAATTCTTAGTTCTGATAATTATTATGGCTTTCTTAAAAAATTGCAAAAATTTTGCAATTAGTTTCTCCTCTTGTAACAGTTAAGATATCTTTGGCTTCAAGTCAGAGAAAATCTGATATTGGCTGGAACATTCAGAGTTAGTGTGACTCCAAGGTGTTTTAGTCCAATTACTTTAAGTATTACATCCAAACTTAACCATATCCAAAAAAGAAGACTTTTTTTTAACACAAAATGTGTCATTTTTAGAAACTAGTAGATCTTTTCCAGTAGTCTTTAGTGGACTTTACCGAGGCTTCATAAACTGGGCACTGATCCCAAGCTCATCACTGGCTAGAAGAATGGAACTGCCAAAGATTAAAACCAGTCAAGAGCCCCAATCTAGATAGGGCTGAATAACCACATGGAGGAAGGTCAGTGCTCAGTAAATTCAAATTCTTTATAGAAATGAAAAAGAAACTGGTATTTGTTAAGAACCATCACTATCTGCTTTGTTACCTCAGATTTTTTTCTTCCTCACCAGTGTGATGATAGTGAAAGATAGTTATGATCAAATTGATTTGTGGAAAAAATTTTAATGCTCTGTTGCTTAGTGATACAGTCAAAGCTCCTCGAAAATGAACACAAATACATCTGAGATCAAGCATATGCAAGTTTCTCCAGATTTCTTGATTGTCATCTTCATATCCTAGCTTTACCTCTGACACTTTACTAGGGTTATTTATTATAGCTTGGGCTATTTACAGCATCTCAAATGTGACCAATGCTGTCATTTATTCTTTTTTATTGATGCTTCTTTCTGGGATGCCTGTTCTTTTATTATAAAGCACAATATTAAATTTAATTGTTACTCTTTGGTCAACTTAAGTTTCTTCAGAACCCTTGGGAGAACAGGATAATATTCATAATTTGTATCCTTTATATTTATATGTCATTTACATACATCCTTTTTACATTTTTCTGCCTCTCCTATTGGATTTTTTTTCATTGATTGCCAGAACCTAGCAGTTATTAACAGGCTGTACTTAATAGACATCTATTGAAGCAGACTCTGGTAGTGTGTATGGTGTTGGAATGATGAATGCATGAAAAGTATGATTAAGACTTTTGGTGGCTATGGTGGTTAATGTCAGTCAATTAAGAAAAGGATTGAGGGAAGGACTTGATAGAGGGATCTACTTGGTGGGATGCATTAGAACTTTGGTGGTATATATGTTGGCACATATAAAGAAGTATGAAGTGAGTCCCTTCAAGTTATTATATTGTAAACCAAGTTATATCGTAAGCCAATTATAAGTCAATGAAAACCCTTGGGAAAGACATAGAATAAGTTAGAGATCTGATGGAAAAGTGGTTAAGAAGTTAATGATAGGGACCAGGATATAGGGTACTTGATTTGTACGTGTGTCTTGTGGATTTGATAGTTGGCATCTCATATGGTACCCTGAGAACCATTAGGAGTGAATTCCTGAGTACAGAGTCAGGAGAATCCTCTGAACATTGCCTCATGGGCCTCCCCAAGAAAAAAGTAATGATGATTTAGGTTACCTCAGAAAAAAATATCAGGAGGAATGAAATATGGATGTTATAAGTACTAATCTTTCATTATTTAAATTCAGATAACACTTTCTTGAAGCAAGTTTCATTGCACAGAAAATATGTACTTTGGCTTATGAGTAGGTATCACTGAAGAATTAATAGAAATGGTAATTATCCTAACAGGAGCTAAGTTTAAACTGTAGCAGTCTTAAAGGGTATGTCTTCTGCAACCTCTGAGATTCTTTGGATTGTTTCCAAGAAGTAGTTTTACAAACACTTGAGTAATGAGTGATGAACTGCAATAGACTGTTCAGATCTTTCTACTTGTTTCTTCCTGGCTGCTGTTTAGTTAACTATCTAGTCAATTGTTTGGTGATTGGTTGAGTTAGACACAGTATGAGAAAGCCAAAGTCAGTAACTCATCAAAGGTCACAATGCTGATCAGGTCTGTAGCACTATGCAAAAGCGTGAAGCACATATAACTTTGGATAGTCCATTGGAGGTATCATATATATTAAAAATTATGACTGAAAGAGCAGTGATCATAATATATACAGGGGTAAAATGCAGAATTGAGTAGTATGAGGCAGGCAAAAATAAATTGGGTATTTCAGTTCAAAAAACTAACTGATATGCTTAAATGAATAAAAGAATATATACATAATAACTGACATACCTTATGGAATAGATAGATATATCTTTAGGACCTTATAATTGGAAATGTATAATGTTTGAATGGAAAAGAAGGATAAAGACTGACTAATATGTCAGTGACCTAGAAAAGTAGAATAGGTTAAAATTGGAGGTAAAGGTTGTACTAAAGAATTCGACCTGGAGGCACTTGGTGCCCAAGTGCATGTCACCTGCATCTCCACTTGGAGATCTATACTTTCAGACTGTAATTGTGGGGTGTATACTTGTGGCTCTCTCTACCATTTTAGAAGTCTTTGTTCTCTCTTGAGTGCCTTACTTACCATTTTGTCCTCTCTCTCCCTTTTCTTCAAATAAAGCCTGATTTTATTCAAAAGGATTCCTTAGACCTTGCATTTAAATATTTTTCTGTTTAATTTCATTTCTGCCACTAAAGTTCATGAGTTTTAATTCCAGCTTATTTTTATTCTCATTATTTACAAGATGGAGAAAATAAGTAGAACTCACATTATACAACTTCCATTCTAAGTAACTCAATGTCTACAAGGCACTCAACAGACATGGCTCCTAATAATGATGAAACAAATGTATTTTGGCTTTATTTTTACTCTACTACTTAAGAATAATCTTGTTTCACACTTTCATAGTACCAAATGTTTTGTTAATTTTAGCCTAGTAAACCCCAATAAATCGTTTTGAATCCACTTGCAGCTTTTTTTAGGTTTGTCTAAATATGAATACAGGCAAAGAAGGGGGAGGAGGGGACATTGGTGGTGGGAATGTTGCACTGGTGAAGGGGGGTATTCTGTTTATGACTGAAACTCAACTACAAACATGCTTGTAAACATGGTGCTTAAATAAAGGTTTATTTAAAAAAATCAACACACAAAAGGAACAAATACAATATTTAAATTGAAGAGCAAGAAAAGTTAATCAACAAAATGACCAGTATTTCAATGGAAACTATGGATCTGCTTTTAGAAGACCCTAGTTTGAGGACCCCTGCCAAAGACTGAGAGGAGGAATTGAGAAACAGAGAGAAGGAGGGGAGTTGGAGAGTGCAGAGCACATACCACACATGTGCACCACAAGACTAGAAGGAGTCTACTGCTAAACATAAAAGGCAGCAGTAGCAAAAACAGCTGGTGAACAACATAAATGTCTTCAATGGGCCACATATGGTCTGTGGGCCATAATTTGGGGACCCCTGGCTTAGACTTTCACTTACAATAGGTTTTTTCCTCCATGCAGATATTGTATTTATGTATATATATGTGTGTGTGTATATATATATATATATACATAAGCAAAATATTGACCACTATTATATTGCCCATTTTTTCTATTTTTCCTTATCAGTTCTGATAGGAATTTCATGCAATTTTATGGAGCTGTCCTATAAAACACCCAAAATAGTCAAATCCACATTAACTTCTTGTATATGCAGGACTAGCTAAGTACAAATTCTCTCTTTAAAGGAGCAATATATTTAAAGACTTCACTCTATAGTAATGTAATAATAATATGTTAATCTCAAAAGAAAGTAATTCTTTGGAAATGTGGAAACTTAAGATCATTAGAGGCTTGGTTATATAAGATAGAGTTGGGACTTAGAGTTGGGACTCATATATTGCATGCATAGACCCCAAATTCAGTCCCAGCAATGCATGGTTTCATGAGAAATTCCAGGGGTAGTCCTGGTATCTCAAAACACTGCTGGATCTGAGCAGCACTACAATTTATGCCAATCACTGACTAACTGAGCATAAGCTTGTGTGGTACCCAGAGCCCTTCTAAGCATTATGGTACCTGATTCCCACAGCCCTTTTGTTATGCTGCTGGAGTTAATGTATTTTTACCCTAATTTCTGTTTAATAAATCTATTTTCATTTGTAGTAGTAAGACATTTTAATTTATTCCAGTCATTCAACAAACAACAAGGGTCTCTGTTATGTGCCAGGTCCAGTACTGTGTTTCAGAAATTCAATAGTAGCAAATAAATGAACATGAATTGATAACTAAGGTTATAATCCAGAGGAAGGAGCAGATATTTTTATTTAATCTCTTCCTCAAGAAGAGGTAGGAAGCCAGAAATCAAAATTATCTGCCTTTACTGTCTTTACTCACATTGATCTATTTTCTTTCTTTTTTAACCAGTCTTGTGAAAAGAGGGTTATTGATGCAATTTATACAGACTAAACCACTGACAAAGATTGGAAATGATTAGGAAGTTGAATTGGAGGAACAAATTGATAATGGGCATATAAATGGGTTTTAAAAATGAAAACATAAAAAAAAGAACACCAGGGGCTGGAGTGGTGGTGTGGAGCGGGAAGGTGCCAAGGTGCCTTGCCGGTGCTAGCCTAGGATGGTCCGCAGTTCAATTCCCCCACATCCCATAAGGTCCCCCAAGCCAGGAGCAATTTCTGAGCACATATCTAGGAGTAGCCCCTGAGCATCATTGGGTCTGGCCCAAAAAACCAAAACCAAAACAAAGAAACAACCAAACAAAAGCCATATCTTGAGACTATAGGATATGCAACAAGGAGCAACTCAGGTGAAAGAAGTACCAAATAGCCTAGAACTGTGGCAGAAATGAACTTCGTATCTGCCTGTGTCAGCTCTATTTACAATAGCCAGGATCTGAAAAAAATTCGAATGCCCAACAACAGATGAGTGACTAATGAAATGGAGGTACATCTACGCAATGGTACATCTACACACAGTTGTTAGGTAAAATAAAATAATAAAATTTGCCTATTCATGGGTGAACATGGAGACTATTTCTGCATATTTGGGATTTAAGAAAAATAAAAAGCATTATGATAATAATAGTCAAGACAATAGAAATGAGGGCAGAAACTACCAGCCTATGTTATAAAGCTTATGACAAAGAGTGATAAGTGCAGTTAGAGAAATAACTATACTAACAACTACCATGACAATGATAGTGAAAAAGAAAAATAGAATTCCTGCCTTAAAGACAGGAAGGTGGTGTGGAAGAAAAGGAATTGGGGACACTGATAGTGGGAAAGTTACACTGGTGTGTACATGTTATGACTGAAACTCAACTATGAATAAGTTGGTTGTTCATATATGCTCAAATAAAGAAATCATTTTAAAAAAAGAAATGGGTCAAGAAGTATAAGAAAAGAAAGTTAAGTGAAACAGTTCACAATGTAGAACTTGAATAAAATAAGGGAATTTTGAGCATATTTTTTGAATACTTGCCTTTGGAAGCAAGAGGAAAACCTAAAAGGCAAAATGGATGGCAGAGCAGTAGACTTTTTTATTTTTACTAAATGTAATTCAAAGAGATAGTGGAATTAGGAAACTGCTATATTAAATCATCCCACTTAGTCATTTGCTAATTTCAACAGATATTTATTAATGGTTTTATGTCTCCTACTGTGCAAGTTACTGAGAGATTAATGATGTGAATCTTATCTTTAGGGAGCTCACAAACTAAGTGGAGAAGATAAAAATACAGAAAAATATGCATTATCCTCTATATAGTAAGTGCTGTGAGAGATTAGTTTTGACAAATTTATAGGGGAGCCAATTTAAGAATCTATTTATTGGAGAACCTAACTAAACTTTGAAAATCAGGAAAAGTACTCATAAGATATGTTATCTGACTCTGAAAAGGTCATATATCTGTTTTTAAAGGATGAGTTTTTCAGAAAGAAAAATGAGAAGTGGTATTTTACCTAAGGAAAATGTGTTGACCACTGTATAATATGTGCTATAGCAAGGCTTTAAATCTCAGTGGTCTAGTATAAATTTTGTTTTGTTCTCATGCCATATTCAGTATGTTTAATTGGTGACTCACAAATTTAGACTTTTTTACATACTTGTTAAGGGATCCTCATTACTACTGCCTAAGGAAGATTGAATGCTAGAATGTGAGGATGATAACGACCTTGGTGCTGTTTCTCAATAAGGCTACTATGAATCTTAGCTTTTAGTAGGCTGTTAGTTTTCTCTACAAAAAGGGTTGCAACATGAGGGAGTCTGTAATCAAAACAAGTGACAAAGTTGTTGAACCTAAGATGTGGAGACAAAGAAGGATACTACAGAAAAAGAGGTCAGAAAAGTCAGGCATTGCTGGATTGCTTAGTATTAAGAATAATACAATAGGGGGCCCGGGAGATAGCATGGAGGTAAGGCGTTTGCCTTTCATGCAAAAGGTTATCGGTTCAAATCCGGGTGCCCCATATGGTCCCCCGTGCCTGCCAGGAGCAATTTCTGAGCATGGAGCCAGGAGTAACCCCTGAGCACTGCCGGGTGTGACCCAAAAACCAAAAAAATAAATAAATAAATAAATAATACAATAAAGATATTGATCCTTCTCTGTTAGCTGTGTGGAACCATTAGAGCTCTTTCCCTTTGCTCCAGTTTTTGTTATACAAAAAAAAAATAGAATAACAGATGATGCAAAGAGCTGATCATTGGATTCTAATCCCAATTCTGCCTCTTCAGTCATGTTATCTTGATCATGTTATCTTGAGCCTAAAACTTAGTCTTCCTAAACCCCAGTTGCTTTTTTTTAATCAGCAAATAGAAATGGTATATATACTCCTGCAAAGGGAGGATCAAAAAATGTCATGAGAGTCAAGTGATAATACCCGAATTAGGCTGTACTTGAGGCTAGTTTGATTCCTCACAATATCAAGCCACTTAGCAGTATTAGATCCAGCACCTTACATTACCTAGCATTGTTATTGTTGATCCTTTAGGCAATGGGTTGGTTGTGAAGGCTGATACCACCACAAGGCCCCAGAAGCTCTGTGTTTTTTGGTCCTATTCCTTAACTGTCAACCAGGTTGACTGATATGACTGTTGCATGACATACAAAGGTCCTAACAACTGTTTTGGCAGTCACCCCACCCTAAACAAGCAAACAAACAAACAAAGGGGAATAGTTTTGTATCTTTCAACTGCTTTATATAAACAAAAGGGTGTTAGTACTCTCCTTTTTGCCTCAATGTTTATGAGATTATTTTTTCAGGGACATGAAAATATACTGTAATGCCAATTTCACCAAATATACCTAGTTACATTATGTTCTACCAATCATAGAAAGAAAAATGGTCACAGTGGAATCTACTGTGAGGATATAAAATGTGATAAACTTCCAGAAGTACAGAAAATATAACAAAATTATATGTGTTTATAGTCTCACAATCTTTCAAAAAGATTTCAAAATCTTAGTAACTATAGTTAGAAAGGACTAAAGTAGTATATTTTCATTAAAACCCAAACACTTTCTTTGACATGCAATTTTTCAAAGCAGAAAAATGGGTCTTTAACCCTGAACAGTTTTTTTCCTAGCATGGAATGACCTACATGATGAAACTAAGCATCCCTTTTCCTCCTCACCTTTTCTCACCTATTTTCCTGTTCATAAGTGAAAGCAGTTCACCTGCCCTCTCTCTACCTGTCTGCCTGTCGGTTTGAATCCTGAAAGTCTTCCCAGCACCCCCAAAAAAACTGCATTCTGAAGCTGCCTGTAAGTAACTTGACTGTGGGGTTGCTGTCCAATAAGCTGAGCTCTCTGGCCTGCAGAAGTCCCACCCTGCTGGGCCTCTGACCACGCTCAGGATTCAAGGGAAACCTGCCCAATCTCTGCCTGTCTGCCTGTCGGTTTGCATCCTGAAGGACTTCCCAGCAACCCCAAAAAACTGCATTCTGAAGCTGCCTGTAAGTAACTTGACTGTGGGGTTGCTATCCAATAACCTGAGCTCTCTGACCTGCAGAAGCCCTGGGCCTCTGATCACGCTCAGGATTCAAGGGAAACCTGCCCTCTTTCTGCCTATCTGTCAACTAGTGGCAATGAACCCAGCACAACCAATGAACCCCAGCACAACACGCAGGAAAAACCACATTACAAGTGTGACAATGGTGAAACCTCGCAGGCAAACCCCATGCACCGAAAATGAAGATGAAAGGTCGGATGATCTAATAAATCTCAACCACCTGCTTAACCTCTCAGACAAGGAACTTAAAATAGCAATATGGAAGATGTTTCAAGAAGTCAAAGAAAGCATAAATCGATCTGAACAGAACACAAAGACAGAAATCAGAAAACTCCAAACTGAAATAACAGATCTGAAAAATACGGTGACTCAACTGAAAACCTCAATGGATGGCCTCGAAAGAAGGGTATCATCAGCTGAGGAGAGAATCGGAGTACTGGAAGATGTGATGCAGAAAAACTCAACACAACAGAAGAAAGTGGAAAAGAATCTTAAGACAAATGAACAGGCAATGGAAAAAGTACTCAAGGAATGCAAACAGATGAAAATAGAAATCTTTGATAAACTCAACAGAAACAACATAAGAATCATTGGAGTGCCAGAGACTCAGGCAGGAGATCTCCAGGAAGAATCAACTGTCAAAGACATCATCAAAGAGATACTCCCAGAGTTAAAGATTACATGCAATCAAATCCTGCATGCCTGAAGAGTACCAGTCAAAAGAGACCCAAAGAAAAACACCCCAGATACATCCTCATTACAATGACAAATCCCAAAGATAGAGATAGAATACTGAATGCAACAAGATCAAAAAGGGAAATTACATTCAAAGGAGCATCCCTAAGACTTACCACAGACATGTCACAAGAAACTCTCAAGGCCAGAAGACAATGGTGGGATATTGCTACAAGACTGAATGAAATGAATGCCTCACCGAGAATACTGCACCTAGCCCGACTCAAATTCAGGTTTGAAGGAAAAGTACATAGCTTTATGGATAAACAACAGCTCAGAATCTTCACAAATGATAAAACAGCCTTAAAGGAAAACCTGATAGGTCTACCCTAAGAGAGAAACCAACAAACACAGCAAACTTATCTACAAAGATGACATTGAATCCTATGACAATCATCTCCCTCAAAGTCAATGGACTAAATTACCAATTAAAAGACACAGAGTGGCAAAATGGGTCAAAAAGATGAATCCAACCTTCTGCTGCCTACAAGAAACACAACTGAATAATCAGAACAAACATAGACTCAAAATCAAAGGCTGGAAGAAAATCATCCAAGCAAACAACACCCTTAAAAAAGCTGGGGTGGTCATATTAATATCTGATGACACCAACTTTATATTCAGAAAAGTGGTAAGGGACAAAGATGGACACTATGTCCTAATCAAGGGATATGTGCAACAGGAATAAATCAGACTATTAAACATATATACACCCAATGAGAGACCAGCAAATTATCTGATACAATTACTGATGAATCTGAAAGAAGAAATCAATAACAACACAATAATTGTGGGAGACATCAACACGGTCCTATCAACACTTGATAGGTCAACCAGACTGAAACCCAACAAAAATATACTAGCCCTGAAAAGAGGAATGGAAGAAAGAGGACTAGTAGATATATATAGGACACTCCATCCCCAAAAACCTGGCTACACATTCTTCTCTAATGTACATGGGTCATTCTCCAGGATAGACTACAAAGCTGACACATAAAACATACCTCCATAAAATCAAGAGGATAGAAATCTCACAGGCTACCTTTGCTGACCACAAGGCTCTGAAATTAGATGTGAACTACAAAGCCACACAGAAGAAACATTTTAACAATTGGAAATTAAACACCCTGCTACTGAACAACCAGTGAGTCGGAGTTGAAATCAAAAAGGAAATCAAAACTTTCCTGGAAACAAATGATAATGAAGACACAAACTGCCAGAATCTATGGGACACAGCAAAAGCGGTCCTGAGAGGAAAATTTATAGCTCTACAAGCACACATCAGGAAGGAAGAAGACGCATACCTGAATAACTTAATGACACAGCTCAAAAAATTAAAAAAGACCAACAAAAGGAACCAAAAATAGGGAGACAGAAGGGAATAACAAAGCTGAAAGCAGAACTCAATGAAGTGGAAAACCGAAGAACAATCCGAAAGATCAATGAAAGCAGAAGTTGGTTCTTTGAAAAAAATAAACAAGATTGATAGGCCACTGGCAAAACTCACAAAGAAAGAGAGAGAAAAAAATCTGATAGCCCGTATTAAAAATGAAAAAGGGGAGATGACGACAGATATTGCAGAGATCCAAAGGGTAATCAGAGACTGCTTTGAGAAACTTTATGCTACTAAACATGAGAGCCTTGAAAAAATGGAAAAATTCTTGGACACTTATAACCTTCCACATTTAAATAAGGAGGATGTAGAATATCTTAACACCCCCATCACCACTGAGGAAATTGAAAGTGCAATCAAACATCTGCCCCCAAAGAAAAGCCCAGGTCCAGATGGATTTCCTAATGAATTTTTTCAAATCTTTCAAGAGGAGCTACTACCAATTCTAGCCAGGTTCTTCCATGAAATTGAAAAAAACGGGTGCACTCCCAAACAGCTTTTATGAAGCCAATGTCACCTTGATAACAAAATCGGACAGAGATGCTGCCAAAAAGAAAATTACACACCAATATCCCTGATGAACGCTGATGCAAAGATCTTCAACAAAATCCTGGCAAATAGGATCCAATGTGTCATCAAGAAGATCATACACTATGACCAAGTAGGTTTCATCTCAGGAATGCAAGGGTGGTTTAACATCTGTAAATCTATCAACATCACACACAACATCAACAATAAGAAAAATAAAAATCACATGATCATATCAATAGA
>PVKC010018450.1:0-19603 GCA_004027635.1 Crocidura indochinensis
CCATTTTTTATTTCCACTAAACTATTCTTTTTTTTTTTTTTTTTTTTTTTTTGGTATTTTTGGGCCACACCCAGTGACGCTCAGGAGTTACTCCTGGCTATTCGCTCAGAAGTTGCTCCTGGCAGGCAAGGGGGACCATATGGGGAACCGGGGGATCGAACCGCAGTCCGTCCTAGGTTAGCGCAGGCACCTTGCCTCCAGCGCCACCGCCCGGCCCCCAACTATTCTTATACATGTTTAATGGATCATCAAGTTGGATTACTCTATTAATTACCTCAGTCTATTCCATAGTCATTGTTTTGGCACTTTGGGGTTGATTTCTATTACATTATCTAATTTTATGCTCTCTCATTATCAGCAAGAGGGCATCACTAAAATAAAGATGTTCAGAGAAAACTTTCTGGAATGGAGATCTCCAAATGGGATTAGAAATGAAAGAAGCCAAAGACCAGTGAATGTTGGAAATGATTTCCTGGGATTCCAAAATGATTTAAAGCAAAAGGTCAGAACTCTTTGCAATTAGTTTCCTAAGCAATTGGTACTCAGGGGCTCTCTGAGCCCATCTCGCTATCGGCTATTAAAGATCATGTTAATGGGAAAATACACTGCCCTTCAGTCCAGAATACTCCAGAGATTCATTAATATTCTCCCTCACTGTGTTTCTTCCTTACTGAAGTCAGATTTCAGTCTTGGAATAAGGATTCCTCCTGAGTTCAGTGAGTGAGATGTTTCAAGGTTGCCCCTACTGCTTTCAAACAGGTTTATGCTCTCTTCTCTTCCTCTCTCTTTAAAATAAACCTCCAAGCATGTCCCACTTCTGTTTGGCCAATGGAGAAATAGGGCCAACACAAAAAGATACTTTATATATACATATATATATACTTTATATTTTCATCTGACTTTGCTATTATATATTACTTTATATATATTTATATATATTACTTTATATACATTTATATATATATACTTTATATTTTCATCTGACTTTGCTATTAGCATACAATCGCTTACATTGTTTCTTTTACATGATTTCACTCATACTTTGGGTTATTACAGATTCATTATAATCATTTGGAAGATTGGCCCCAGATATTTTGTGGGGGATGGCACCTAGCGGCACTCAGGGGTTACTTATGGCTCTGCACTCAGAAATCACTCATGGCTTGGGAGACTATATGGACTATCAGGGATCAAACCAGTGTCTGTCCTGGGTCAGCCTTATGCAAGGCAAATGCCCTGTGTCTGTGCTACCACTTCAGGCCTGGTCCCAGATTGTTGATCTATTTATGAAAAGTACCAGAAGGGGTTGGATGAAATTAAACAAAGCACTTGCCTAACTAGTTTTATTTTACGTACCAAATAGCCTATTATTTTAGAAAATGTACTGGGGTATGCTTGTTCTTGGGTGTTGAAGAGAAGCAATTGAGTTACCTTCAGAAGAGTTAAATACTTATAAAATATGAAAGCAGTGTTATATGCATGCGAATATGTGTATGAAAGTGTAAATGCACATATAGCAGGGCCCTTCATTCATCTCTTTGAGTATGAGAGTCAATTGAATCCTTACGTTCAGTAATAAAAGACCTAGGGATTTTCAGAATATTCTGGGCACCTTCCACACAAATGCAGGAACTAAAGATTTAACACATAAATAAAAAAAACAAGAATTAGCTGATATAGATCAGGAAGAACAAGTTGCCACATATAGAATACTTTCTATTTCTGCTAAAACTTAAGAAATTATATTTATTCACTATTTTTTTGTTTGGAGGTCATAGTTAGCAATTTTTATGGGTTACTCCTGGTTGTATACTTAGGAATCATTTGGATGGTCATATGTGATTCCAGGAATTAAACCCAGATTAGTTGACTACAAGGCAAGCACCTCATCCACTGAACTATTGCTCCAGCAAGAAATTATCTTTAAAGAGTAGGACTTTTTGTTCCACTTGTGAATTATATGCTCCTAAAATTCATGTTTTGAAATCATTGTTCCTAGTACCTTAAAATGTAACTGCATTAGTAAACCAACATCACTATTTATTGAATTGTTTCTGTTTAGATATCTTAATTTGTGGTATTCAGAGACTACACTTTGGGGTTTCTTCCTGCCATGCACATTTCTATCCAGAGATCAAACCAGAATTCATGCACGCAAAACTCACTGAACTATCTCTCTCTAACTCAAAACAAGGTTTTAAAGAGCTAATTAAAAGTTAAGTGTGATCATTAGGTTGGACCTAATCTTATCTAAGAAGACACAGACATATACAAAGAAAAAAAATATGTGAAGGCACATGGAGAAGTTTGCCGTCTATATGAATCAAAGAAAGAAGCTTCTAAGGAAACCAATCATGTCTTCAGTTTCATCCCAGTTTTCCAATGTCTAGCACAGTGAGACAGTACATGCTTGTAAGTTAACATTCTATGCTGAAAGGAGGTAAAGTGATATGCATGATATGCATGATTACCCATACGTAACCATACTGTAAACTAGTGTTTAAAAGGTATAAAGGGAAGAACAAGAGTGAGAGAGAGAAAAAGAGAGAGTGAAAGAGTGAGAAAGAGAGAAGAAAAATGTCTGCCATAGAGGCATTCAGGAGAAGGTTAAGGGGAGAGTAGGAAGCAAAATGTGGGACATTGCTGGTTTGTGGACTTTGCTCTGTGTTACTTTTTAGGGCAACAGTTACATAGATATGTTTTCTTACAAGAACAGAATGGTGATAACCATAGATTTTTGCCCTTTGAAGAGACAATCTAAAAGCAACATGATGATGAAAGCAGAACAAGACATACAAACTCCAGTTTTGATTCCTGGCACCCCATATAGTCTACCTATGCTCTGCCAGGAGTGATCCCTGAGAGCAAAGGCAGGAGTAAGCCCTGAGCACCTCTGGGTAGGACCCCAAAACAAACAACACAAACAAACACCCATGGGACATTGTTTCTAGTTTACATGGTACAGAATTAGAAACAGTTGAGCAAGGCTCAGAAAGAAATAGGGTCGGTAAGAAATAAGCTTTTTTTCAGCAGTAGAGCCATAGGGACCTCTTGTCTTTTGACTAAAAATTTGTTTAAATGGATGCTGAAGAGTACAGTCCCTTGCTAGATTATTTTTTAGTTCATTTGTGGTTAATGTTTAGATCATTTTTATTATTTTTCACTATTAAAAACAGTCACTCTTTGGTCTTTGTGCATAAAACTTCTATTTTTATAACAGTTTTATGAAGATATAATTCACATGCCATAAAGTTTACCTTTAAAGACAATTTTGAGAATTTGAATATATTCCCAGACTTGTTAACCATAACCTTTTAAAAACTTTAGAACTGTTTTATCAGCCCCTAATAAACCTTTTTACTCATTAGAATTAACTTCCCATATCTGTCTCCTACATCTCCTAATAACTACCAATTTATTTTCTGTCTTCTACAAATTGACCTACCCTAGACATTTTATATGAATGCATTGATGGCATATGTCTTTTCACTATATAGTACAATATTTGCAAGATTCAACCATGTGGTAGTATTTCATTCCTTCCTCTAATAAAATAATATTCCACTGCATAATTATAGCACTCATAGTTACCCCATTAACAAATAAAAAACAACTTAAATATTTCTGCTTTTTGACTTTTATAAACAATGCTGTTATAGATACCTGTATACAAGTATTGATATGGTTACAGGTTTTAATTATCTTGGATGTATTCATGAGTAGAAGAGCTAGAATATATACTTACAGGAATTCAACATTTGGAAGAATTCTCAAATGCTAAATTGTTTTCCAAAGAGGCTGTACCATATTATGATTTTACTAAAAATCAATCTTTCCATTCTTGATAAAAAAAAAAAAACTCTTGTCAAGATGGGAATTGAAGGAACTTTTCTCAATATAAACATGGCCACCTACCACAAGCCAATGGCAAATATTGTTCTCAGAAAAGATAAACTAAAAGCCTTTCCTCTAGAATCTGGTACAAGACAAGGTTGCCCTCTCTTACCACTCCTATTCAAAATAGTGCTGGAAGCTCTTGACATAGCAATTAAGCAAGAAAAAGATATCAAGGGCATACAGAAAAGAAAGGAAGAAGTCAAGATTTCACTATTTACAAATGACATGATACTATATTTAGAAGATCCTAAAGACTCTACTAAAAAGTTTCTAGAAACAATAGAATCATATAGAAAAATGGCAGGCTACAAAATTAACACACAAAAGTTAATGGCCTCTTACACATCAAATAATGATAAAGAAAAAAGAACATTAAAAATATACCATTCACATTAGTGTCACAGAAACTCAGATATCTTGGAGTCAACTTAACTAAAGAGGTGAAAGACATATGCAAAGAAAACTACAAAACACTGCTTCAAGAAATAAAAGAAGACAAAAGGAAATGGATACACATACTCTGCTCATAGATTTGGAGGAGTAACATCATTAAAATAGCAATACTCCCAAAGCATTGTACAGATTTAATGCAATCCCTCTAAGGATACCCATGACATTCTTCAAAGAAGTGGATCAAATACTCCTGAAATTCATTTGGAACAATAAACACCCACGGATAGCTAGAGCAACCCTTAGGAAATGGAACATGTGAGGCATCACTTTCCCCAACTTTTAATTGTATTACAAAGCAATAGTTATTAAAACAGCATTGTATTGGAATAAAGACAGACCCTCAGGTCAATGGAATAGGTTTGAGTATTCAGAGAATGTTCCCCAGACATACAATCAATTAATCTTTGATAAAGGAGCACGAAATTTAAAAATGGAGCAAGGAAAGAAGGTATCTTTAACAAGTGGTTTTGGGACAACTGGTCAGGCACATGCAAAAAAAAAAAAAAAAAAGCGAAATCAGAACCCCAGCTAGCATCATGTACAAAGGTCAAATCCAAATGGATTAAAGACCTTGATATCAGACCTGAAACCATAAGGTATATAGAACAACAAGTAGGCAAGACACTATATAACATTGAGACTAAAGGCATCTTCAAGGAGGAAACGTCATTCTCCAAACAAGTGGAAGCAGAGCTAAACAGATGAGATTATATTAAGCTGAGAATGTTCTGCACTTCAAAGGAAATAGTGACTAGGATACAAAGGCCACCCACAGAATGGGAGAAACTATTCACCCAATTCTCATCAGATGAGGGGCTAATATCTAAGATATACAAGGTACTGACAGAATTTAACAAGAAAAAAACTTACCCAATCAAAAAATGGGGAGAAGAAATGAAGAGACACTTCTTCAAAGAAGAAATACTAATGGCTAAAAGGCACGTGAAAAAATGCTCCACAACACTAATTACCAGGGAAATTCAAATCAAAACAACAATGAGGTGTCATCTCATATCACAGAGATTGGCTCACATCATAAAGAAAAAGAACAATCTGTGCAGGTGGGGATGTGGTGAGATAGGAACTCTCATTTACTGCTGGTGGGAATACCATCTAGTCCAGCCTTTATGGAAAACAATATGGAGATTCTTAAAAAAATAACTGGAAATTGAGCTCCCATGTGATCCAGCTATACCACTGCTAGGGATATACCCTAGGAACACAAAACCGCAATACAAAAAAGCCTTCCCTCACACCTATAGTCATTGGAGCACTATTTACAATGCCAGAATCTGGAAACAACCAAGATGCCCTTCAACAGAAGAATGGCTAAAGAAACTGTGATATATATATATATATATATATATATATACATACATATATATATACAATGGAATATTATACAGTCATCAGGAGAGATGAAATCATGAAATTTTTCTATACATGAATGGATATTGGTACTCTTATGCTGAGTGAAATAAATCACAGGGAGAGAGATAGACACAGAATAGTCTTTAGAGAAATAACCACACTAACAACTATCATGACAGTGTCAATGAGTGAGAGAAGTAGAATGCCTATAGAATACAGGCATGTATGGGGATATGGGATGAGGGAGATGGAGAGCATTGGTAGTGGGAATTTTGCACTGGTGAAGGGGGTGTTCTTTTTATGACTGAAACCTAACTACAAACATGTTTGTAATTAATTTGTGCTTAAATAAAGATATATTAAAATAATATAAAATGGAACTTTCTCCAATTTTAAGTATTCTGGCATAGGATATATATAGTCTACTGTATGCAAATTCTTAATTACATACTGCCTAGTTTTGCTAAAAGGTAGCATAAACCATCTTTCTAAAGTTTTCCTTTAATTTTATTAAATTCAGATCTATTATTTTCCAAATCTGACAGAAATTGTATTTGGTCTAGGAAAGGTTTCCTGGACCTGCTTTACTTTGTTCTTCATGTACCACAGATAACTTCACACGTACTACCTATTCCTCCTCAGATATTCACTGCAATTTGTAAATAACCTGAGCAATTTCTCCAATGCTCTCTATCTCATGTGCTTTTGAAATTCCTTAAGGTCAGGTACATGTCTTCAATTTACTTTTTATTTGACAAAGCAAGAAAATAAGAACTCTGCATACAAAAGACGCCCAGGAAAGTTTTCCAATTCAGAAAGTAGTACATGGAATCTATATGCTGAGTGAAATAAGTCAGAGAGAGAAAGACGCAGAATGGTATCACTCATCTATGGGTTTTAAGAAAAATGAAAGACATTCTTGCAATAATAGTTTTCAGACACAAAAGAGAAAAGATCTGGAAGTTACAGCTCACCTCATGAAGCTCACCAAAAACAGGGATGAGTTTAGTTAGAGAAACAACTACGTTTTGAACTATCTTAATAATGAGAATGTATGAGGGAAATAGAAAGCCTGTCTAGAGGACAGGTGGGGGTCGGGTGGGGAGGAGGGAGATTTGGGACATTGGTGATGGGAATGTTGCATTGATGATGGGTGGTGTTCTTTACATGACTGAAACCCAAACAAAATCATGTATGTAATCAAGTTGTTTAAATAAACATTTTTTTAAAAAAAATTAAAAAAAGAAAGTAGTTTAAATTTGGGCAAACATCACCACATAGTTTATTATTGAAAATACTGCTCAGAAGAACTGAGGCCCCTGTCTCTGCATTTTCCTTTAGAAGTTATAAAAGTTCCATTGGGAACTGATAAATTAGATAATTATTCTATTTTGATTTTCAATTCCAACTCATGTAAAAAGAGAAAGGGAGCAATTCTGGAATAAGCTACGACAACAGAATATTTTGGTATGTTTAACTTATATAATTTAATCTTAAATGTAGAAAAGAAACACCATCTAAGACATAATTTATCAACAACATTTTTTCTTTTTTCTTTTTTTTAATATGCCCTTTTTTGGGGGGTGGGTTTGGGTCACACCCAGCAGATGTCAGGGGTTACTCCTGGCTCTACACTCAGAAATCACTCCTGGCAGGCTCGGGGGACCATATGGAATGTTAGAATTCAAACCACTGTCCTTCTGCATGAAAGACAAATGCACTAACTACCTCCATGCTATCTCTCCACCCCCCACATTTTTTCTTATCATTTTTGTATGTGAAAATACTGTCATCAGAGAAGCAGAACATTTTGCAGAACTCAAGTATATACACAGGAAGTAGTTCTTGAAGAATTCAGGCATGTGCACAATCCTGAATCTTAGTTTACTATTTTATGCTGCCTATTAAATACATATGGGCTCTTCAGGTTCTAGCAATGCAGCTAAAATGATAGAGAAAAGGCAAGAATTCTAAGTATAGAAAAAGTCTTATTCTTTTATATTTTTGTTGTTTTTACTCTATAAATGACCATTATGTTAACATATAATATTAGTGTCTTGTTATATAGATTCTATTTTTATTTTGAAGGAATACTTGGTGATTCTTAGGGACCACTCCTGACTGTATAATGGAACCACTCCTGACTCAATTGCCTGGGCCACACTAAGAAGTGCTCAAATCGGGACTGGAACGATAGCACAGCAGATAGGGTGTTTGGCTTGCATGCAGCCAAACCTGGTTCGATCCCTGACTATCCCATATGGTCCTCTGAGCCTGCCAGGAGTGATTTTTGAGTGCAGAGCCAGCAATAAAACCCAAGCACTGCTCAATATGGCCCCAAAACAAAAAGAAAGAAAAAAAGAAAAGAAAAAGAAAAAAGCTTTTTCAACCTAGGAAAACTGGATAGCCTCATGCAAAAATGTAAAACTATCTATATTTCATGCCATACACAAAAGTTAATACACTAGGGTTCAAAGACTTTGAGATTAAAGCAGAATCCAATAAATTCAGAGGCAAACATAGCTGGAATTTTTTAGAATATGGGCTTCAGAAATCTCTTTAATGATTCAATTCCACTGGCAAAACAATAACAACAGAAAAATAAACAAGTGGGTCATATAAAACTAAAACATGTTTGCTTGACAAGAGAAGCTCAGACCAAAATGAAAAGACACCCTACTGAATAAGAGAAAATATTTGCACATTATATATCAGATAAATGGCTAATAACAACATATAAAGCACTCACAAACTCAACAACAAAATGAATTCCCCCCATCAAAAATATGGGGAGAGTAAATAGACATTTACTGCGAAGAAGACATACAGCTGGCCAGTAGGCATATGAGAAAGTGTTTATAGTTACTTATTATGAGAGAGATGCAAATAAAAATTAACAAGGATAAAAAGATCGTCTTACAACAGTGAGACTGGCACATGTAAAAAAATACTCGAAGCAACCAGTGTTAGTGGAGATGTGGCTATTAGTAGGGATGTTTGTTGGTTCAACCTTTGTATGAAGACAATGTGGAAAACTTCTCATAAAAGGAAAGAATAGAATTTCCATTGGACCCATGATTCTTTTATTTCTTTTTTTTTGGTGGGGGGGGGTCACACCCGGCAGTGCTCAGGGGTTACTCCTGGCTCCAACTCAGAAATTGCTCCTGGCAGGCACGGGGAACCATATGGGGCAACGGGATTCGAACCAATGACCTTTTGCATGAAAGGCAAACGCCTTACCTCCATGCTATCTCCCGGGCCCCATGATTCAACTTCTTAAGTCTACTCCCAAATACACCAAAACCCCATTAGTTTTCAATATATGTATATATATATATATATATATATATATATATATATATATATATATATGCCACCATATTCATTTCAGTAAGTATAATAGCCAAAATTGAAAATTCATTGATAGATGAGTGGATAAGAAGTTGTGATAAAGACAGATAGATAGATAGATATCAGATTTCTTATATAGGTTTTGGTTGGCCTATAAGTCTACTGAGATATATTCAAAGATACTTTTAGAATGTTCTAATATAAAGTATTCATTCATATATGCTGTCAGACATACCATTAAAGAAAAACAAAACTTTAGAGACATTGTGTATCATAGAATGAATGATATAAAACCAAACAAGAGAATAAATTTTTATCTTTATCGCTTTGTACATCCTCATCCATATGAGAATATATTTGTTTTTGTTTTTGTTTTGGGGCCACACCTGCTGGCACTCAGGGATTACTCCTAGCTATCTGCTCAGAAATAGCTCCTGGCAGGCACAGGGGACCATATGGGATGCTGGGATTCGAACCAACCACTTTAGGTCCTGGGTCGGCTGCTTGCAAGGCAAATGCCGCTGTGCTATCTCTCATGCCCCGAGCATATTTTTATATAAAATGTTATATGGATATAAAATATTATATTCAGGTTATTTTTAATTCAAAGAGCACCTCAATAACACTTATTTTAAAAAATATTGTATTTTTAGGCATTCAGAAGCTCTCATAAACCCATTTTTATAAAACATATATGCAATGTTAAAGTTGAATATGTTATGTGCCCAAAAAGCATTTATATTACAAATGTGTTTTGTTTTATTTTTTAAAAGCTAAGAAGAGAGAAATCTACTTGGCTAAAATTGAATTAAGGCACAGTGGGTTATTTTTCTTTCTGTCTTTTTACAGTTCATGGTACAATTTTATTTTTCCCATTTTTTAAAGATCATAGTGATTGAGCTTATAAACTCTTCTCTTACTAAATGAAGGGAACTCATTAGCAGACATGCAGGCAAATAAAACTTGTCTAAAGCTTTCAATTTTCTTCAATAAAATAACACATCTTCAAGACTCTCCCACTGACAAGAAACTGTGGTTCTATGTATTTCATAATAAATATCCTTATTGCAGGGACAAAACGCGTAGTCATTTTGCAAATGTGGGCCAGCAGAGACAAAGAGAGTTGAAAAGACAAGGATTCTTAGTTGAGCTAGGAGTATGGAGAAAAACAATTCAAGTATCTCTAAGTCCCAGAGACAAAGACTAGGTGAGCACGTCTTTCTCATAAAGGAATTTAAGTTTTATAACAGGCTGAGGTTTAAAGACTCTACCTTCTTTCTTTTGTTTAGTATTAGGACTATGTTGTTCTATTCTAGAATTTCCAAAAAGTATAGGAAATGATTCTTCCATCTTTCCTTAAAGTCTAGGAGATACTTTATCTCTGTCAAAAGAAAAAGCTCACCATCTATTTTGAATTTCTGCATCCATTTATTTTTGTTTTAGATTTTGTTTTGGGTCACGCCCTGCAGCGATGCTCAGGGATTACTCCTGGCTCTGTGCTCAGAAATCACTCCTGGAAGGCTCGGGAGACCATACATATGGTATGCCGGGAATGAAACCAGGGTTGGCTGTGTGCAAGGCAAATGCCCTGACGCTGTGGTATCACTCAAGCCCCTCTGCATCCATTTTGAAGTTCAGTTTTCTTTTGCCTATTGAACCTGTTGTTTTCTATGCACTGCTTGCCCTTTGCCCACTTTGTAAGGTATTGTTTTTGTTATATATAGGCAGGATATCGTATATTTCACTTCAGTCAAAGCTGATTAGATGGAATTATCTGAAACTATTTCGGAGGAAAAATGAATGTCTTTCAGGTTCTAGGTTTGTGATCGTGCATAGGTTATTAATCTTTCTAAACTTCAGTTTTTTCATACCCAAAACAAAGATAATAGTTGTCTTTCGGTTTCCATTAGTAAATAGTGATGTATTGTATAAGATGTAGTTCCTAGTAAAAGGAAGTATGTGATCCTGATAGCTACTTCTGTCATTTCCTTCATTATCACCATCTCATCACTTTCATTCTCGCTATTATTGCAGTTATCACTATCTTTATCATCACCTGATTACCATTATTATCCACTCAAGTGCGACAGAGAAGATAAAAGGAAGATTCATGGTGGAGCATGTTATTTTGGACTAAATGCAATACACTGAGTAAGAAAAGTTAGTCAACAAGAGATAAAAATTCATATTGTAGTACTTGTATTTAATAGGAGTGGGCCAAAGACACATTTCTGAAACGTGCAAGATTATCATATGTAATCAAGAAGCATTCTATATCTTATGCAATTTTAAAAGTCTTATTAAGGACTGGAATGATAGTATAGCAGATAAGGCTCTTGCTTTGTAGATGCTTGATCTGAGTTCCATCCCTGTCACCATAGTCTACTGAGTACCACAGGAGTGATCCCTGAGTGCAGTGGGGAGTAACCCTGAGCATTTCCTGGTATGACCTCCAAACCAAAAAATAAATAAAATCTTGTTGAATGATATATATACATATATATACACACATATATAAAGACCATACTTAGAATCTATATTATAATTGCATTTTAATTCAAGGATAGCACATTGCACAAAAGGTTTTTAATACCCCTTCGAATACACGTTCAATTTAATACACATTCAAATTTGTAGAGAACAAAACACTTTGCATCTCAAATAATGATCAGATTTTCTGTTGTTGGAAACTTTCTAAGATTCAGTCACTGAGTGATTTTAAACATGTCTGCATTCTTTGACACACCTTCCATTTAGAGATGGGTCTATATGCACCCCTTCTCTGCATTTTCTTTTTAATTAATATCTTTATTTAAACACCTTGATTGCAAATATGATTGTAGTTCGGTTTCAGTCATGTAAAGAACACCCCCCCCTTCACCAGTGCAACATTCTCATCACCAATGTTTCCCAAATCTCCTCCCCACCCACCCCCTGCCTGTACTCTAGACAGGCTTTCTACTTCCTTCATTCATTTGCATTGTTATGATAGTTATCAGTGTAGTTATTTTTCTAACTGCACTCACCACTCTTTGTGGTGAGCTTCATTTTGTGAGCTGGACTTTCCAGCCCTCCCCTCTTTTGTCTCTGAGAATTATTGCAAAAATGCCTTTTATTTTTCTTAAAACCCATAGATTAGTGAGACTATTCTGTGTCTTTCTCTCTCCCTCTGACTTATTTCACTCAGCATAATAGTTTCCTTGTACATCTATGTATAGAAAAATTTCATGACTTCATCTCTTCTGATGCATAATATTCCATTATGTATATGTGCCACAGTTTCTTTAGCCATTTATCTGTTGAAGGGCATCTTGGTTGTTTCCAGAGTCTGGCTACTGTAAATAGCACTGCAATGAATATAGGTGTGAGGAAGAGATTTTGTATTGTATATTTGTGTTCCTAGGGTGTTTCTCTGCACTTCCTACCACTACTGCACATGGCTGTTTTGGACAGGAGTGTAGAAGAAAAATGCTAAAGACTCTCAAAGTCAAGTATACAGCTTATGCAGCTTTTTCTGAGGCAGTTGCCTTCAGTTCCCTGACTGCTTCCTAGGAATTCTAGATACCTTGAGATCATCATGCAGAATCTCCACATGTAGACAGTCCAATCTTCAACTTCACTAGGAGACAGATAGATTAGTAATGTAAAGTTAATCTTGGAATTGACTCCTTTTTTGATTATTCCATGGCTAGCTATTGGTGCTGTTCCATAACCAGACATAATGGAGCAGTCAAGGATTGTTTGTGCTATCTTCTTTTTGGGTTCCTGACATTCAGGAATCATGGGCAACATAAAATGATTATTTGGGGCCATTTAGCTTCATAGTAGATAATTGGAAGATTCACCCTTTGGGGAAATTAAGTTTCTAATATAATCAGAATTTCTTAGTTTACTTTTGAAATTCTCAGATTCATAATTGTAGATACAGATGCTATATATAATTACTTCATCATTTCTTTTTTATGATCATTTATGGATTAAAATTTACCTTCTATAAATCATCCTCATTATATTCTGCTGTTGTACTTCAATTAAGATATTAAATTAATTTTACTTTTAATTATGTATGTGGGCAAGTGATTTTAGCTACAAAATTTGTTTCCAAGTAGGAAAAATTAGATTTCAACAGCCTTTGTTATATATAAAATGAGAATTGAATCCAATATAGTTACATCACTGAATGTGGACCTTATCTCCCAGTAAAACCTGCAGAGAGTAGTTACTCAGAGTTATATTTTTCTGATTTTCCCAGTATCTGGATGTACTCCTTCACTTATTTGAGATTTTTATAACACTCCTGTGATAACCTCTTTCTTAGCTAGTGTGGATAGTAAATTTAATATTGTTCAACATAAGACCCTCTGACTAGGACATTTAATTTAGTTAAGTCCTTCTTTTTCCTTAACCAAGAAAAGAGAACCTCAAAGAAATTAAGCAAAGCTATATTTCCTCTGGTATATGTTGAAATGATTCAGTTAAGTCCAATAAATGGGTAACTTTTTATCTTCATGCTTCTGATAATGACATCAAAATAATTATTTTTAGAGCTTTGCTTAGCTCTAGTCTCATTCTTTGTTCTACTCTGCTTTCTTCTCTATTGTACTAGACTTGCATTTACCTTTAATCAAACCTCCTTTATTTATTCTGTCTGTTTTATACATCCTGGGTATTGAAGTAAGTCACCATTATGCTTTCACCACCAAATAATTAGGGTTGTCAGATATTCATGTTGACAGTCACTTTCCCTTGGAATATTAAAAAGAAAATCTCTCCAGATTAGACAGATTTATGTCTAATAAGTGACACATAAAAATACTGTAAGGGAATAACAAAAACAAATGTCCAAAGTCTACAGAAAAGTCTGAGAAAAGGTCTGCTGAATTGAGCTTATCATGGTGAAGGGTTAGTAGAAAGTAGGCTTCATAGGAAACACTGAGATAATGTTATAGTTGTATATGTTCTATACTAACAGTATTGTAAATAATTGTAACTAAGTATTTTCTCTTCTTTTCTTCTTCTTCCTTCCTTCCTTCCTTCCTTCCTTCCTTCCTTCCTCCTTCTTCCTTCTTCCTTCTTTTCTCCTCCTCCTTCTTCTCCTTCTTTTCTTCTTTTCTTCGCTTTTGGGCCACACCTAGCAGCTCTCAGGGGTTACTCCTGGATCTACTCTCAGAAATTGCTTCTGGCAGGCTCAGGGAACTAAATGGGATGTGATGGATTGAACCCCAGTTGGCTGGGTACAAGTTAAATGCCCTACCTGCTGTGCTATTGCTCCAGTTCCTAAAATTTTTTGAATTTGGGGGCCACATCTATTTTTGCTCAAGGCACTGACTCTGCACTATGGTATCACTTGTGGGAGGGTCAGAGGCCCATATAGGGTGGAGAGGATAAAACCCAGGTCAACTATGTGTAAGCTCCCTATTTGCTGCTCTAAATTAATTAAAAATTTTTTTTCTAGGGCCAGAGGTAGCAGGCAGGGTGCTTTTTACTTTGCACATAGTCAACTTGAATGTAGCTCCAAAACAAAACAAATAAAAAATCCCTCTACAAAACAGTATAAAACAGCTTTAAAATTCTGTCTTGATAAAATGCAATAAAGCTTAACTTGATTTAGGAAATCAGTGCCTATACTCTGGATTCCATATATTCCAATGAAACTTGAATATCTTCATTATTTGTTGTCTATCTTTTGGGGGGGGGATTCTTTATGTTGCACATTGAAAATCTCCCTTGCATACTATATAGGTTCTCAGACATTTTGTCTTTAACAAATAATACCTTAAATCCATAGTGATTGATTGAGTCTAGGGTAAACAAATGACCATGCTGAAGCACACCCTAAAAGCCTACCTAGTAAACAGCACAAAGTTTAAGAGATCAACAAACATTTAGTGTAGTTTAGACTGGTCACTTAAGTTTAGAAAAAAAAGCTGTAAATTCAGAAACTAAGATCAATATTTTTTAAAATGAAAACAAACAAACAAATAAATAAATGAGAAACCTGGTGCTCTTGAGTATATTTTTTTCAGCGTCAGACCAAATCCAGTGAATTATTTCTTTTGGTTCTATTAGTTGCTTTAAAAATAATCATCCAATTTGTTTGTTCCATCAGAGTTAATTGATGAATTTTTCCCTTAGATGCATTCTTAACTATTCCAGAGATTTATTTTTGAGGTGAATTTCATGGTCAAGTTTTTTCATCAAAGAAGCTTAATGAAATTTTCAGCAGAAATTCTTGTGAAATTTGGCCTAATGTTGGGAAACAATATGAGAACAGCAATTTTGGATAACTTTCAAATTTAGCTATTTTTTATTAGTTAGGAAAAAAGATTAAAGAACACAAGAGAATACATAGAAAATTGTAACTGTTAGTTATTGAGTTTCATCACACCCAAAGCATGGGCAAAAAACTCACAGTAACTGACATCATTGGTGAGCCAGTGTCCATGGCACCAAATGCTATTTTGCTAAAGTTTGGCTTTACCTGGACCCTGAATAGCCCCTATACATGTTCCTTAGGGCCTTTTTATTCGACTCAAAACTCATTCCAAAAATGTCTGTTATAGTTAAATGTTTACAAAGCTTGAGAAAGTGGGCATGCTCAAGCAATCTATTCCTACAAAACCATTCATTCCAACATGCCATTTTAATTTTTGTTTTATAATAAGGGCTGGTTGTTTCATACATTTTGATGACTATAGACCAATTCTGCCTTAAGAAACCCAGGGAATGTAACTGGCTATACTTGCATCTTCTCTGGCCAATGGCTGAACCACCTTCAAGGCTAAGCCACCTTCCAAGTTTGTCTTTCCCTGAACACTCTCCTTAGTCTTCAGGTGTCCTTTATAGTTCTCTTTAAGCCTTGTTAGTGAGATTTTCCAAGCTTGACAATTTTAATTTTTTTTGGTCCACATTCAGCAATGTTAAGGGGTCATTCCTGGCTTTGCACTCAAGAATCTTTCCTGGTTTGCTTACGAGACCATATGGGATGCCAGGAATCAAATCTGGATCAGTTATGCAAAATAAGCACCATGCACACTCTCCTAGTTAAACAATTCTTTGATTTCTCCAGCATAAATAATGATGGTGATAGTTATGATAACAGTGATGATGATAAAGTGACGAAGCAGATTAAAATACAGCCATAAAATTTTCTTCTCTGCAAAGAAGATAGGTCAAAGGGCTGGAGTGCATATTTTATATATGAGAGGTCCAGGTAAAATTCTTGGAACCACATAGTCCTGTAGTGTTGCCAGGGAAAGCTCTTGGGAACTATGCAGGATGGAGCCTTTTGAGTACTGTACCCCTGGGTACAGTTTCTGAGCACTGCTGAGTTTAGTCTAAATATGACTGGTCTAATGTCCCATATGAAGTGTTGACCTTGCAGGTCAACCCTACACTCAGAGGGTAAAATTTTTACCAAAGATGCATGTTGCCAGAAATTCTGAAGGCCTACACCTTTAAGGCCTAAATTTGTCAAAGAACTGGAGCAAATTAACCTATTTCTTGACTCAGGGAAAAAGACAAAATATTTTCATCTTCACTGACAAGGACTTCTGGCAATTTGGATGAATGATGCTGTGAGAAGACGATAGATTATGAGCTTCCTAAGGAAATGAATTTCAAAAGAAACCCCAAACACTGCGAATCACAAGCTGCTTTGTTTTGTTATTCATGACCTTCATAACTTCTCTTCTACAAAGCGAATGGAAATGTGTCATTCTGATTAACAGTGATTGCTTCCTTGTCATACATCAACTAAAATGAGATGTTTTATCATGACAGATTTAAGGGGATATGGGCATATATTTAAGAGAGACACTCTTTAAAAACACTCTTGATTATCCATGTCACTTAAAAGACCTTTGTTATATTCTTCTTAGATGAGGCTCCAGCCCTATAGGTCTTTAAATACAAAGAAATTACATGGCTGTCAGTAGTAGTTGATTACTGCCTTGTTTGTGTAACTGTATTATTTACCAAGCTCTTATAATAATGCTGACCAGTATCAGCATCTTGATTGGCCAGAAAGTAATCCTGGCTGTAAAGTTTTGCTTTGATTGTGCTATGGAAATAGTACTAAGCTCCTGGTTTTAAGGAGAGATTTTATGCAACTTGTTATTTTCCTTCTTGGAATAAGCTTACTTATGTACACAGCAAAAAAAGAAAATTAAGACAATTTAAACTTGCCAGAACAGTCCTCATGAATTTTTGAATATAAATTCCTAGAAGGCAAAGATAGTAGTAAAATCTGTGTTTACCAAGCACCTGGGGCAGGAATTCGTTTACTACTATTTTCTCAAGCTCTTGGACAGTTCTTATAATTATATTTGGACTTTGATAATTACCTGTTAAATATAGTTTGAAGATTAAGCAAGGAATTTAACACCAGATATACATCTGCAAAGAAATGATAGCTAATGATATAGGAAAAGAGAAGACGGAAGAAATATGAATAAGTGAAAAAATGGGTAAATATCTCCTCAGAACCACTAGACAGCAAGTATGCAGACAGAAGTAGTACAGTTATGACCCATACCATCACCTTCCTGAGGGCTGGAACAACAGCATTCATTTGATAGACCAACGTCAGCTTTTAGTAATGCTTGTTGAATTAAATAACAGATGGATAAATGGATGAAGCTGCTTCAACCTAAACCTTTACCTCTAGGCACAAACAGCTGCTGTGCCTATAATAAATCTTTTCAAAATCAATGTAAATTTAGGCCATTTCCTCCTCAGCAGAAAAAAAAAAATAACCTGACAAGTGTAAGTATGGTAAAGCAGAGAATCCCCCAAGGCTAACTGTGGAACTATCCAAGCTTGACAGCCCCTTTCAAAGAGAAAGTATTTGCAACTTTGTGCATTTTATGCTAGACTAAGGTTGGTGGCTTTGTTATCACTGGTAACCTTATCTAACCTAGAGGTAAATATGCCTCCTCTTGGATGGAATTTGAGAAAGTCGCCACCAAATGAGAGGCAGATGGGTCACAGAGAATGAGGATGAGTTTTGCTGATTTATACACCACAGGAACCATCTCCCTGAACTTAAATGGAATTCATTTAAAGCCAGGCACAAAGGGAAGTTCCAGAAAAGGACTTAAATAGTCTTAGAATAGGAAAATAGTTGCTTTACTACATATCCACAGAGTGACTACTGAAATCAAAGACTCTAAGTCGAGACCTAGAAGGAGGAGATGTTAGTAAGAAAATTGGCAAGGCCAGAAAAGGAGGACTTGGATTTCGTTTGGGAATAGAATTGGCTCAGTTTAGATAATGTCAATTTTGAGATGACACATGGATATTAGATATGACACATGTCTAATATTCTTACAGGCCGTGAATTGGATAAATATTTAAGTGTTAACAGCATACAGGATGGCAGGCAAAGCCAAAGCAAGAGAACAGAGAGAGTGGAGGAGATAATAGCATAAATATGGAGGTACAAGGAATAACAAACTTACAAAAGGGAGAGTTGATAGGAGGAAGGTCGAGATACCCTTGAGTTCAGAAGAGTCAAAACAGACTCTAGAAGAAGACAAATTCAAAATTGCTAAATTTGGTGAAAAATTAATGAGAGTTAAGGTCTGAGAAAATGTCATTAAGAAAATAACAAATGGGGCCCAGGAGATAGCATGGAGGTAAGGCGTTTGCCTTTCATGCAAAAGGTCATCGGTTCGAATCCCGGTGCCCCATATGGTCCCCTGTGCCTGCCAGGAGCAATTTCTGAGCATGGAGCCAGGAGTAACCCCTGAGCACTGCCGGGTGTGACCCAAAAACCAAAAAAAAAAAGAAAATAACAAATGATTTTCCAACAATAGTTTTCAATTTTGTGCCTTAGAAACTACAATGAGTCATTACTGAAGCCAAGAGTTCTAAATATTCTTTTCATATAAATGGATGCTTTTTAAAAAAGAGCATGCCTTATTATTTTTTTTTGTTTGGACCACCTTCGGCAGTGCTTGGGAGTTACTACATTCAAAAATCACTCCTGGCAGGCATGGGAACCTTATAGGGTGTTGAGATTGAACCTGGGACTCGCTGCATGCAAGGTAAGTGCCCTACCCATTATGCTATTTCTCTAACCCCCAAGTGTGTTTTACTTATCTTAAAAGATTCAACTGAAATGTTAACTTTGCAAAACTCCCAACCATAAATAGATCTTCACTTCTCTGTAGTCATAATTTTGTGAACAGATCTTGTCATATTTGACTCTGTGATGGAGTGTCTTTTTTTAGGTTGTAGAACTTCTCCCATGCTTGCCCACTAGAATTTGTGATTGAGGAAATATATGCAGAATAATTGAATAAGGATTAACTTATTTATAGGACTGTTTACCCAATGTGATTTGATACTTCAAAACATTGCATAAAAACTATTGGTGAGATAAAGTTTTCATTTTATTGAGATTTTTTAAGAAATATGTTAATTATAAAATGTAAAATATACAGGAAATTATATTAAATATGTTAGTTTAATGAATTATTATATGGTCAAATTTCTTTAATTAAAAAAGGGAAAATTTTCAGATAGT
>PVKC010018451.1:0-19612 GCA_004027635.1 Crocidura indochinensis
CTCAAGACACATTCTAATCACAATGACAAATCCCACAGATAGAAATAAAATACTGAGATAAGAGGCTTTAAATCTTTAACAGGTATACAAGCACACAGAAAAATCCTAGATGCTCAGAATAATTAATAGGATAGCATTAATAAATACCACCAAGGTTATCTATAAATAAGATGCTTAACCCTGACTGTCTTGATGCATATTCAGTTCCCTAAGTTCTCTGCTCTCTCTTAGAATTTGTAATACATCACTGTCAATTCAGAGGGCAAGAAAAACAAGTCTCACAAACTTACACACTTTTTTACCATCTTCTTACTAAGATGTGGACATCTGCTCTCTCCCTCTAAGCAAAGTTATTTTTTCCCTCAAGATACAAAATTATATTAAAATGTAGATAAAACATCTAAAGTTATGTCTTCCACTTATATTTTTGTATTTGCTGACCTACCTGGTTCAAATAGAGCAGACAAGCAAGGAAAAACACAAAGTGGATTATACTTTTGTACTTTGGATTATACATTTATGAATATTCACTTAAATATCTAATTTATTCTTTTTATTTATATTTAATTGATATGATGAACATTCATATATTAACATAAAATTATGTATGTGTTATGTAAATATATTTGATTTATTTGGACACTTTACATGCTATTAAATATATTTTTTGGAATTATTTTGCAATGTATAATTTGGTTATACTTTTTTTTTGGTTTTGTTTAGTTATGTGTGTTTTATTTTGGGGGGGGTCATACTCAGTCGTGTTCAGGGTTATTCCTGATTGGAAGCCAGGGATCACTCCTGATGGACTCAGGGAAATATGGGGTGTTGGGATTAAGCTTTGGGTTGGCTGCATGCTTTGCAAGAACCCTGCACATTATGCTATCACTCTGGCTCATAGTTTATGCTGTTATACTTAAAAATGAGAGAATAGCTAAAGGACAAGATTTTAGATCAGTTTCTTTTACGAAAAGACAGTGATAAATGATACCATGATGTGATTTATGATCTATAATAAGAAATTTTATTTTTCTCTTCATCTCCGAGAATGTTTCCATTGTAAATTCTCAAGGGACATGCTCTATTCTACAGTTTTGTTGTGTTCCAGTTCCTGATATAAGACCAAAATCATAAAGGTAAAGTGAATTCTTTTATTATCATAGAAACCTTAATCACACCTGAGTTCATGCTGTTGAGAGGACTTTAGCAATGCTCTTAAGGATGGGATGGGAGCAAGGTTGCTATGGAAATCATTCACATAATTAACCCTTAAAACTTTCAGCCCTTGGAGAAGAGAGAAATTGAAAGTTGAATTAACCACTCGTGATCAATAATTTAACCAAACAGTCCAACATAATGAAGTTGCCATAAAATCTCCAAAGAATAAGGTTCTGAGAGTTTCTGGCAGGTGAATATTTGGAAGTGTTGAGAGAGGTGACAACAAAGAGGTGTGTGCACTTAGGGCAGAGGGGACCACTATGACAATGATAGTAATAAATTATTACTCTGGACAAGAATTGTGTGTTGAAAGGGGGTAAAATGATCCACAAGATAACCCCAGTAACAATACTGTATATCACAGTGTCTAAAAGGAAGTAAAGAAAGAAAGTGTCAGAAGAAAGAAAGAAGAAAGATAGAGAAAGGAAGGAGGGAAAAAGAGAAAGAGAGAAAGGAGGGAGAGATAAAGGAGAGAGAAGAGAGAACAGTCAAAAGGAAACTGGGGTCATTGCAGGATTTGTGAACTGGTCAAGGGTGTTGTACATTGTATGAGTGAAACTCAATCATGAAAAACTTTGTATTTGTAAAAAATAAGCCAATGGCATTTCAAAAAGCCTTGTAACTATGGTGTTTAAATAAAGTAATTTAAAAATGAGAGAGAATGGGAAAATAGAAGAAAGGATTTGGGAACACTGAGCCCCTTTCATCTACTTTACCTAGGCACTTTTTCTACTGTGCATTATTAGGCACATTCCTTTTTAATTAAGTTGAAATCTAACCAGTAAAATATTTTGTGTTCTGGAGTCAGAGGAATCAATTGCTAGAGGAGGGGGTTGTGATAATTCCAATATATAATCAATCAGAAGCACAACACAATCTAGACTTGCAAATAACTCTTAAAAAGTATGCCTGCTTCTTTCTCTTCATGATGCATTATATTTCAAGTGTTTTGTCAACTTTGTTTTTTATATTTTAACTTTCGAAATGTATTACTGAAAATCACCCAAACTGTTGAAAATTTAAGTGACAAAGTGAAGAAATATGCAGAAAAATCACTGAGGAAATTAAGGTCCAAATCATGCAATGACATCATCCAAAATCTGTATCAAGAAACAGTTGCAGCTTATGGTTGATATTTATTTATTAGCTTGAAAATGACGATTGAGTCAATTATGTTGTACACACAAGTTGTGTAGGAGAGTTTTCTGTGCAGGGGAACAATAAGTTCAAGTTTCTGAGCATAAGAACATAGGAAGGAAAAGATGAAGATAAATGGTTCAAATGCTCTTTAGGGAAGGACAAAGTGGTTGATGAGTTCAGAGACACAAGAAGAGGTGAGCCCATTTAAACTCAATACTCTTCAACATCCAGGAATCTCCTAAAATATCTATTGAAAAGAGATTTTTGGGACCCAATTGTAGAATCAGAAACTTTTAGGGATGCTTATCTAAGAATAGAACATCTGTAGGTTCAGACTGATTAAACTGGCCAACGTTTATTTCCTGGCTAAAAGTTGTTCAGAAATGAAATGAGCACTTAATTTCACCTAGTCATAGGTATGGATGTTTGGAACACTTGGCACTTGTGATATCATCCTTCCCCACTGAATCTGAATCTACAAGAGTAGAAGAAACTAGCATGTTGCTATGAAGAGAAGAGAAACAGTCTGAGGATGAAGTTGCCTTAAAGGAATCAGAGCTACAAAGTTGATCCTAATAATTCTCCGAGGTCTAAATAAAATTATACCTTAAATATGGTACAGGAGTTTTGTCCCTGACATTTTTCTCACCCATAAATTTTTCTGTAGTTTGGATAGATTCTTGTCACTTCAACAAAATATTACTAATATTTCTTGACATGGCAGAGTTCCAGAGGTGTGTGTATTAAATGCATACATTGGAATATACAAAATATAAATATGAGATTATGATTAAGCCAATCATATTTTAAAAAAGTGTTTAACCATTATATGGTCAAAGCACATAATATACAATCATTATAAAATACATTATTCATACATTTATATTATTTATACATTATTATAAAAATAATCATTGGTGTATCACAGAAATAAAAGACTGGATATTCAAAGCTCTGCAATTTATGCTTAAAAATTATCTCTTTACTTATAAAACGAAATATAAAACAACAGGTCAATGAGACAACTAATGGGACAACTAATGGTCAATGGAAAAAGCATAAACCAGAGTTAAAGATGTAACTAGTTTGATACCCAATGCAAATCAAAATGCTGGTCTTCAATTGTATTATTTATTTATTTGTTTGTTTATTATTATTATTATTATTATTGTTTTATTTTTGGGTCACATCCAAAAAAGTGCTCAGGGATTACTCTGTGCTCAGAAATTATTCCTCACAGGGTCGGGAAACTCTAAGGGAAGCTGGGGATCAAACCCAGTTGGCTGTATGCAAGGCAAATGCCTGCTGTGTTGTCACTCAAGCCCCCTTTAGTTTTATTTTATTCTATTTATTCTAATTTATTTTATTTACTGTAATTAACGAATAAATTTGGTCTTGGGGCAAAACCTGGTGGTGCTCAGGGGTTTCCTGGCTCTACTTTCAGACATTACTCTTGACATAAGGCTGGAGCAGTTGTAAAAGCTTTTGCTAGGAAGAATCGTGGTTCGATCCCCTGGCATCCCATATGGTCCCCAAATCGGGAATGATTTCTGAATGCATAGTTAGGAGTAACCCCTGAGCTGAGCATCACTGGGTGTGACCCAAAAATGCAGGGGAAAAAAAAAAGAAATTATTCTTGGCAGTCTTGGAGGACCATATGGAATGCCGGGTATCAAACCAGGGTTGGCTAAGTGCAAGGCAAACATCCTACCCACTGTGCTATCGCTCTGGCCCCTTTAGTTGATTTTTAAATTAACTATTTGATAAAAAATTTTTTTCAAGAAAAGTATCAAAGAACAAAATATTTCTCTGTGCTTATCTAAGTTAGAGGTCAATTTAACTGTTAGTTTTAGGATTCTAGGTGTTTTGCAAAACAACTCAACCTCCCAGAAATTCCACAGTCATCATATATCATTCAGAGAAGTATTTCCATGAATTATTTTCCATTCTACTTCCTTCCACTTATTCTTCCTTCTTTCCTTTCTCAGTCTCTTCCTCACTTTCATTCCATTTTTCTTCTCTCCCTCTCTCCTTCCCTTTCTATCTGCTTCCTTTTTGGGGAAGGAGGGAACACACCAGATATTGCTCAAAGGCTACTCGGGCTCTGAGCTCATGAATTACTCCTGATGTTACATGGGGGGTCATACCGGATACTGAGAATTGAACCAGACAAGCTACATTCAAAGCAAACACCACACTTTATGTGCTTTTGCTCTAGCCCCTGTCCATGTCCTTCTGTCCCCTATCCTTTTTTTACCTTACCTCTCTTATTTTCTCCCTTTTTGTGGATTATGTAAATCCCATTGTCTCTCCATTTACATTTCCAAACATACTAAACTTCCTCAGCCAGGCTTGAAAATTCTTAACCTAGCAATGCACGCAGAAATCACAGAACTGAAAAGGTCTGTAGTTGCTTTTACATTGCACTCATGATCCCGGTTCCTTTCTTCCTGATTTTAAAATCTTTTGTTTTAGTGAATGTCCTGGAACACCTTTGGTTAAAGACATTTGTGTTTTGATACGCTTTTTGTTTTCTGCAAGAGGACTGGCCTTTAGGATATTAATATTCTCCTACATTACATTTGTACATAATATTTTTTAATAAAATCTGTAATTGAATTTCTGGGACATATTAGCTTTCTTTGTGCTAAGCGTTCTAATTGTTCTACAATTTCCTTGGAATAAACAAACCACAGATTCTTTTGATTATGAAAGAAGAAACATTAAAAAATCCTTTGTGGGCTAATATTCTTGTCAACTGCTTAGTGGCAGCAATTAGAAATTAGGAAAGCGGGGCCCGGGAGATAGCATGGCGGTAAGGCATTTGCCTTTCATGCAAATGGTCATCGGTTCGAATCCCGGTGCCCCATATGGTACCCCGTGCCTGCCAGGAGCAGTTTCTGAGCATGGAGCCAGGAGTAACCCCTGAGCACTGCCGGGTGTGACCCAAAAACCACACACACACACACACACACACAAAAAGAAATTAGGAAAGCAAGAGGGACAAAACATCTTTTCTGTTTTATTAAATTCCTTTTTGTAAAGGTGAATGTCTTGACAAAATCATAAATAAAAAAACTAAAATAGAAAAAAAATAATCTTTACCTCTGGTCTACTTACGAAGTCTTTGAAATTAGATAGTAAAGACCACTTTTCTCTAACATATATACATATATATGTATGTATATATACATTAATAAATACTAAAGTTTGGGTGTGGTTTTTTCTATGATAAAATAAAAATCTCAATAGCTTCCTTAATTTATGAAACTAATACTCATTGATATTTCTCATTTGATATAAATTTAACCACAAAACAATTATTCAATATAACTAAAATATTTCCCAAGCAAATACCATATAGAAGCACAAAGCAAATATATAGATTTAAATTATATTTGGTACATAGAGTTGTTTGTAGATATCATCAGACTATATATACACATATGCATAGGTACATATAATTTCACTACTTATATATAATATGTATATGTCATTATAAGTGAATGCCTAGTATACAAGTACCTCAGTTACTTTATTCTAGCCACCCTACAATATCTACCTTTTTTTAACCTCCATCCATTCCCAAAACTCTTTTTATCTTTTCTTTTCTTTTTATTCTTTTTTTTTATTGGAGTCACCCATTTACTCTCAGAGGTTACTCCTGCCATGCACTCAGAAATGGTTTCTGGGTTGGGGTACCATATTGGATGCTGGGGATGGAACCAAGATCTGTCCTAGCATAGTGTGGGCAAGGCAAATGCCTTACAACTTGTGCCACCACTCCAGTCCCTCTCTTTTCTTATAAAGACCATGCCTATGTGTGTGTCTGGAGATAACCAGGATCATTCTCCATTATGACGAACTAGATGATGTAAACCTGGTTTCTGCTCAGAGTTGGCTGAAAAGTGTAGTGCGTGGGCCCATGGATAAAGGGGTCCAGCAGAGATATACTTAGAGGCTCTTAGGGGCCATGAGATGCTGGGAATAAAATCAGATTGGACATATGCTTGCTTACTTGAATTATCTTCTGAATATCCTGAGTCTCATTTTTCTTTTGTTCTTTTTTTTTTTAAGGTTCAACTAGCACCAACAACAGTCCATCATTTTATTTATTTATTTATTTATTTATTAAATTTTGGTTTTGGAGTCATGCCTGGCAGCGCTCAGGGGTTACTCCTGGCTCTACACTCAGAAATTTCTACTGGCAGCCTCGGGGGACCATATGGGATGCCAGAATTTGAACTACAATCCTTCTGCATGAAAGGCAAATGCCCTTACCTCCATGCTATCTCTCTGGCCCCATTTTTAAATCATTTTTCTTGATATAATAAACTTATAACTTCATTGATATTTAAGTCACTGTTGATTTTCAACTTGATTTTGGCATGTTGACTATCATTGATTTCTTTATCAGAACATTCTGCCTCTTTGCACACCAATCACAATATACATAATGTTTTTGTTTTTTTTTTTTTTTTTAGTTTTTGGGTCACACCTGGCAGTGCTCAGGGGTTACTCCTGGCTCCATGCTCAGAAATTCCTCCTGGCAGGCACGGGGGACCATATGGGGCACTGGGATCCGAACCGATGACCTTTTGCATGAAAGCCAAACACCTTACCTCCATGCTATCTCCCGGGTCCCACAATATATATATAATGCTTTTATGCATAGTTAATGTTTGAGAACACTAACACGATCAATTTCTGTTTCATACTTCCTAGAACCAAGACTTGATTCAGAGCAATAAAGCAAGGCTAAAAGAAAATTGCCTGTTACCTTCATGTAGTTATCACTCAAAAGATAAAACATAGCTTCTTCATAAAGCTCTGAATTATGAATAAAGTAAAATAACCTGAATAAAATATCTTATCCATGCCTTTTGTTCTCTATAGAATTAATGTTAAAACAACATGACATGACAGAAAGAACCAATCTTTTGAACTGCAATTCACAATGTCCATAAGCATTGATGACTATAGGAAAAAAATGAATATTAAAGGGGGAATGTTTCCCATAAGTTCTGCCATTAATATGAGCAGATTTAGATGTAGGAATGTCACCACCATCATTAATTTCATTGAATAAGTGGAGTACATATGCTTACTCTTCACATTTGGAATATCTATTATTCATGAAAATGAAGAAAATCTGTTCAAATATTTCAGAAGGCCAATAGAATAGACCCTGTTCTGACTATTGTAGATATCCCATATGGTGAGTACATAATAAATATTTAATGTATGCTAGCTGAAAACACAAATGAATGGGGTTCTAATTTTCTATAATAAGCAGTGTCCTATGTATCAGAAAAACATTTAAAATAAAGCTAAAAAATGGTGCTTATATAAGGTGAAGTGAGAGAATGCCAAATGGTTTTATTGAACTATATTGGTCTTAAAGGTCAAGACATGACTAAATTTGGGGTAGTTACAAAATGATATTTGGGTACTCATTTGAATTTTAATGGAACTTCTACTTTATTTCAAACTTGAAAGGCAAGGTCTGAGCTACCAATTCACCATGTATTTAAATAATAATACTTCCACAAATTAAGTTATGACCTAAGTTATATAACTTATAAATTTTATGTATATCTATATATGTCAAGAAATAAACAATGGAATCACTGCATTATTTTGATGAATATAATGTAATGATTTTTATTGTATTAGAAACGTTATCCATCAATTATCTTGTAAATGACTTCTCACGACTATACCCCGTCCTTTCAGTGATTTCTTTATATCTCCCAATATGAGTCAAATGACCAGAAGACATCCAGTAAATACGATTTCAATATAGAAGCAGAGGCTAAGACCTACCTAAGTAGAACAGATTATCAATTTAGCTAGGAAATGTTTCCAATAATATATATGAGGATATAATCTGATATAATTTTAAAGTTTTCCTAATGCTAATTTTTTGGGGGGGTCACACCCGGCAGTGCTCAGGGGTTACTCCTGGCTCCATGCTCAGAAATTGCTCCTGGCAGGTACGGGGGACCATATGGGGCACCGGGATTCGAACTGATGACCTTTTGCATGAAAGGCAAACGCCTTACCTCCATGCTATCTCCCGGGCCCCTAATGCTAATTTTTATTCAAATATTTATCAAATATTTATTCTGATCTTGTACTATTCTTTGAACAGAGGATTCAGGTAAAGTTTCTTATTTCACTGGCTTCCATTATGAGGAATCAATCCGATAATACAAAATAAAAAAGCATACTGATAAGCTCTATGTCAATGATTATTGAGATCTGATGATTGCATTCACCATAAGTTTTTGTCAAGGCATCAACCACAGAGGAAAACACTAGCATCAGTATCAATTAATTGCAGTACTTACCACCACAATTGCATTAGCTGCGGGGATTGGCAGCTTTTCCACTTCAAGATCTTGACCAGCCTCAGCCAAAAGATTAAGTGATGGATCATATCCAGGTCTAGGAAATGCTGAATTAACGATTTGGTGATGCTTGCTCAACTGAGCTTGAGAAGAGGAATGGTAGCTATGTTTATATATCTTTTGTGGCGCTATATCCAGGCTCTTCTCAATGTCTTGTATATGGTGATAAATAAATGCTGGCTTTCCATGCTTCTTCTGGTGAATTGCCAACAAATGGTCATTATGTACAGAAAAGCAACCTGAAAGGGGGTAACAAAAAGAAAAACTTGATTTAGTTAGATAAGCCATTTCTGATAAAGAGATTTATTTTTATAAGGTGTTAAGGTATACCAAGTATTTAGACAAGTTAATTCTCATTATTTTTCCTGCTTGATCATCTTCAGCAAAGAAAACACGCAAAGGTTTGAGGAGATAGTTCAAAGGGTAGAAGCTTTGTATATGGGAGTCATGGTTCCAATCCCTGACACTGAGAGATTTCCAGAGTATCACCAAGGAGCAGCCCATGAATATCAATCTGAGAGCAATCCTTCCTCAATACTATTGAATGTTGCCTAAAATCCAAATATTATTGAATCAAAAAGACAAACAAAACAAAACACACATAAGTTGATGGACAGAGTAAAGAACAAAAGATTAACTTTTCTAGATATTGTTTTTTTCTAATATCTTTTAGTCAAGAATTTCTTCCTGGGGCCCGGAGAGAGAACATGGAAGTAGGGCATGCAGAAAGACATTGGTTCAAAACCCAGCATCCCATATGGTTCCCTGAGCCTGCCAGGAGCGATTTCTGAGCGTAGAGCCAGAACACTTTTGGGTGTGACCCAAAAACCAGCTCCCCCTTCCCCAAAATAGAATTTCTTCTTTTTGGACTAGAGTAACAGTATAGCATGTAGGTCACTTTTCATGCATGTGTCCAACCTGGGTTTGATTTCTAGTGTTCCATGTGGGCCATTAGTCACTATCAGCAGTAATTCCTGAATGAAGAGGCAGGAAAAATCTCTGAGCACAAAAAGGTGTTGTCCAAAACAAAAAACAAGAATCTCTTTCTTTGTCTAAATTTACTGTTTTAACATAATTGTGTTTTTTCCTCGTCTTATCTAGTCTTTATCACCTATTCAAACGTTACTCTTTATTTGCTAGTAATTCATCTCATCCTTATTTTATGTTTTTATAATAATTAGCTTTATATATTAATGCTTATAAAATATTTAAGCCAGCTGAGGGCACAAACTTGAGTATATTCATTATGCATGAAACTTCTTCTACTTATGCAAAAATATACTTCCTCTTTTCCCATTTAGCAATATGGAATACAAGATCACATTTCCAAGTTTTTCCTGCAATTATGTTGTTATTTGAGTATGATATAGCTATTAAGCCATTAACTAAATATCATATGAAAAGAGATGTGATCTAACCTTTATTTCTACAATTATGATGACTGAAGTGTAGATATCTAAACTTGTATGTTCTTGTAGGAGCATATTGGTAGAAAGCATTTCTTAAGGATGGTGAAGTAATATAAGAGGGAAAAAGCCTGATCGGGAGGTCTCTGATGAAAGTGAATGCATGACGCCAATGTAACAATCTCACATGATCTCTTAGATCAGATGAATGGAAAAAATTTATATTTTTAATTTAAATTTTTTCCATCTCTATATTAAACATCTCAGTTAAAGTAATTGAGCCTATATAAACAATATTTATTTTTATAATTAAGTGAGAAGAGTCACCCCTGAAATAAATAGCCTTTCTATTAGTCTTTAGATATAGGAAGGTATACATAATACATACATATAAGTCAATATATCAAACATCAAAGAAAAAGTTAAGATCTTCTACTCAGACTTAAACAGAGTAAGCATGGTTTGCAATAACATTATGATCCTAGATGTCTAGCAATTATAGGCTTCCATATTTTCCCTTGTTATACATATATAACAATTTTTTACAAGAACTATATACAATGCCTCCTTTTACAATAATTCTACATAATTTTACAATAGTTCTCTCCATTCCTCAATATTTTGTGATTTAATTCAAATCTATCAATTATCTAAAAATCATACTGGAGGTTAATCTTTATCAACATGACCATCTCATTAATATTTTATGTAAGATACAGTCCTGTAGTCACTGATCATTTTACATTTCCTTTCCTTTCTTACATTTTCTTAGGAGGACCAATCATTCAGTTGAAAAAACTCAAATGCATTCGAGCATACAAAAATGTCTTTTGTAAATGGGAAATGAGTAGTTTTTAAAAAGTTTGCTAGTTTCAAAAATAGTATGTTCCTTTTATATCTTAGCTCCCAAGAAGCCATTCCTTTTGCTTTTACCAATGTCCCACAATTCTCTCAGAGAAGAAGAAAGTAGCTACCTTTCTGAAGCATATAAACCCTTCTGGGGGCACTTCAATTTGGTAAATTAATTTTAGCAAATATTCAATTAATACCTGATGGTTAGATAGCTAATATACATTTAAAACATTTGAGAACTATTCACCATTAAAAAAAGAGCTTCTGGAATAACAACATTGAAAGATTCTGTTCTAAATTTCATATTACATGTATTTTTGTTTGTTTGTTTGTTTTTGTTTTTGGGTCAGACCCGGCAGCACTCAGGGGTTACTCCTGACTTTATGCTCAGAAATCACTCCTGGCAGGCTCAGGGTACTATATGGGATGCAGGGATTCGAACCACCGTCCTTCTGCATGCAAGGCAATCACCCTACCTCCATGCTATCTCTTCGGCCCTGACATATGCTTTTTAATGGTAGTATATATTTTTTTGTAAATTTGAGGAACTAATTTTATTAAGAACAATACAATAGAATTTATAGTTATTTTAAAGTCATCAACATCCAATCATCACCTTTGGCAAGTTACTTTGTATCTTTAGTGTTGTTGCTATGAATACTTGTTCCTATTATTACTTTAGAATCCACATGAAATGAAATTGTGGCTTGAATTATATAAACGTCTAAAATAACTGCTATTCAAAGATTATTCCATATGTCTGTTACAAGAAGGAAAGTACTTGAGCTGATTATGAAAATAATGTCTTTTTATTCCAAAGTGAAAATTGAAAGCATAACAGCGAAATAAATTGATGTAGTAGTTAGAAATATATGCTAGTCATACAAAGTTTTTTGAAGGGCAAAAGTTGTAAAAACTAGCAATTGTATTCTCTGGATTCACTATAAATATTAAATAATAAAGAAAAAGCACAGAGTTCAGATTTATGAGAAGAGAAAGAACAAACCAAATTGGCCCAGAACATTTTATCCTATTATTGCAAACCTTTTAGAGACATTTTATTTAAATAGTTGAGTTAACAAATGCCACTTGTGTTAAAATTAATCTACTGGGGAAAATGGAGAAAATCTACTTTGAAGTACAAGTGAAATTACAATTAAGACTTCTAAGTTTTATCCAGCTGCATATGTGAAATGATTCAGTACTTCTTTGTCCTTTCTTAAAAAGATCCAGATTGATAATATAAATTAGATGTTCTAGAATAACAGTTAATAAGAAAAATATCTTCAACATTTTGTGCTTCAATAGGTGTACCAGAATTAGCTTGAATATTAAAATGGTTCATAGATCTAAGTCTAGAAAAAGTATAACAGAGCCTTTGAAGATGCGATCTTTAAAAATTACTTGAATAATATGAATAGCCTCAGATAAATATATTGGCAATGTTAAGATTGAGTTGCCTGATAAATATCAAAATGGGAATATTGACTCACAAGTTGGATAAAAAAATTTTGCAGTTCTTGACTGAAGGGAAAGAGAGAGATTTTTAAATTATCTATAATATATAAGATTTAAATTCAGTTACTAGTTGTTAATAAAAAAGTGAAAAGCATACAGGATATAGCAATGTTGAACCCAACAGCTGTAATCAGGAATAAGAAGGAAAATTATCAGAAACATTGAATAGGAGCAGTACTTGAGTAGGAAAAAAATTAAAAAACCTTTTGTAAACTTAACAAAGAAAATGTTTTAGCATTTATATTTTTATGGAATCAAAGAGAAAATCAACAGGAAAATCACTGAATGGTACTCTAGAAATAAGACTATTAATGCATCTTCCATGTGTTCCAAAGAAGGTAAGTATCACTGAATATAAACTAAAATTTAAAAAATTTACAAAGCACATAAGAGGATGTTGAAATATGAAAGTGAGAAGGTAGCAGTAGAGTCTCATTTCAGAAAGAATAAGAGATTAAAAGATGCTTTAAAATAAGTTGATTCAAAGGATCTAAAATAACTCTTATTAAGGGGAAATAAAAAATAGGGATTAAAGAAAAATATTAGAACCAGATAAGAAAGAAGGCACTTGCCTTGCAAGCAGCTAAACCTAGTTTGATCCTCACACCTGTGTTGGTTCCCTGAACACTGTCAGAGATCTCCTCTGAACTCAGAACCAGAAATAACTTCTGTACACCACTGGATCCAGCCCCCAAACTCAACCCTTCCCTTGGAAAAATATCCTTTTCTGTTCAAATAGGAATAAAAAATAAGAAAATGTAGTCATTGAGGAAATTTAATATATAGATCAAACAATATACAAAACACTACTGAATGGAAAATCAACAATTGTGGAAGCTTTAAGTAATGACTTAGAAAACAAGAGAGGAGAATTACATGGGCCGGAGAGATAGCATGGAGGTAAGGCATTTGCCTTTCATGTAGGACTACGGTTCATATCCCAGCACCCCATATGGTCCCCGAGTCTGCCAGGAGCGATTTCTGAGAATAGAGACAGAAGTAACCTCTGAGCACTGCCAAGTGTGACCCCAAAACAAAACAAAACAAAACAGCAAAAAAACAAACAAAGAAGCTAGAGATTTTAATAGACTGACTTTTTATATGACATGTTATGGTTCACAACTGTTGTCACTCATATTTTTTTGGGGGGTGGGCCACACCTGGTAATGCCCAGAGGTTACTCCTGGCTATGCTCAGAAATTGCTCCTGGCTTGGGGAACCATAAGGGATGCTGGGGATTGAACCCACATCTACCGACCGTCCTGGATCAGCTCCGTGCAAGGCAAATGCCCTACCACTGTGCTAGAGTGCCAGCCCCTGGTACTCATATTTTTATGCAATATACCTGAACTAGAGCTTGCTCATTTACTTTTGTCAGTTTGTTTTTGTTTTGGGGACATGTCTGTCATTCATTGCTTGGGTTAGTTCTGGCTTGAGAATTACTTATGACAATGCTCAGGGAACTATATGGAACTAGAATCACTTATGACAATGCTCAGGGAACTATATGGAACTAGAATTACTTATGACAATGCTCAGGGAACTATATGGAATGCTAGAGATCAAATAGGTCATTCCTACCATACCCTACTATACAGTACATCCCATACTGTGCAATAACTCCAGCCCCTAATCATTTACTTCTAATGAACAGATATACAAAGATTATGAGTTGATCAATGGTTATCAGAATTTAAAGGTTGCGAGGTATAGGAAAGCAGGAAAGAAGCTGTGGAAAAATGGAATTTTGAATGTAGTGTGGTGGCAGGTAAATAAATCTATATATGTGCCAGATTCATTTAAGTATATACCAAAAAAGCTAGTAGATTATACATTATTTTTAAAGCTTAAAACATAAAAATATTTTCTCATAAATAATTGTAAACCTATATTAAAATCATTAATAGAACATGGTTTATGTGTATTTAAAGGGAAGAAATCTAGATTTAATTGAACTGAGAAGTAAGTATGAAAGATAAGGTATAAATAATCAGTGCTGTTGTGGATATGGGGAAAATGAACTTTAATCCATTGTTCGGGAGAGTGCTGACTGGTTCAGCTTTATCGAAAAAACTATGAACACTTCTCAGAAAGCTAAGTTTTGAGCTCCCACATAAACTAGTAATTCCAATTTCACCTTTGACATCTATTCTAAAGGATCCCAAGCTCTTGAAAGGATTTTTGTGTTCTGATGGTTTGCTGTAAATTACAGTACAATTTACAACAGCCAAAACCTGAAAGCAACCTGAACTCAACAACAGAAAACTGGATAAAGAAATTGTGGTTTATACTCACACAATGCAATAACTATAGTATAACTATAAGAAAAGATCAAATCATGCAATTTACCACTATGTAGATGTAATTTATAAGCTGAGTGAAATTATCCAGAAGGAGAGATCATATATATCTCTTTCTTATGTAAGATACTAAAAAAATAGGAGAGAATAACAGATGGACAAAAGCAACAATACTGGAGAGTCAGTCTACAGAAATGTGCTTACTTGGAAAGACAGAACTGTGTAGATGGGGAATTCCTGGATGGAAGCAGACTCGGGTAGTGGTTATGGTGTTGGAATAATGTGTGCATGAAACTATCATTAATGGTACTGCACATAATGAATGATACTTCAATGAAGATGGGAAAAGTAACCAAAGAAAAGATAATGTGGACAAATCTTACAATATGTTTATATATGGTTTTAAGAAAGGATTTTTATGAAGGAGAGTAAAAGTTGAATGATTTAAATTTTTTTTCAGATATTTTGTACAGATGACCATTAAAGAGAAGTGAATGAAGATATAGGAGAAATAGAGTGCATGGAATAATATCTCATATTGTTAAAGGAGTTAGGATCAAGAGTATAGTAAAATCAGAAAGTACAGTGAGTAAGGCTTAAGCATGCAGCTGACTTTGGTCCAATCTCTGGCATCCCATTAGATACCTAAAATAAAATTGAAGTAAGCTCTGAGCAATAGCTGGTGTGACCCAAAAGCAAATACATACACAAACATACACACAAATCAAACAAGAAAAACAAAAAGAGTATAGGTAGGGAAATGAGGCTTCAATAGGAGGCAAATTAAAATGTTGAGAAAATTGGTTGCTATTTAACAAGTTATCTTCTGATTATTTCTATTTTATCTGTGTAGAAGGTGATAAGTCTATCTCAAAAGAGGGGCAGGATTAAAAATCAAAGGTTCAATATTAATGGTGGAACACTGAAATAGCTCTTGTAAAGTATTAGGGGGTAAATTAGTATGAAACAGATTGCTAGGGTTTCTTGTTATTGAGAATTTAGTTCTAATTGTTAATACTCATTAAATGAGAGTGCTTTTCATAGATTATGAATTTGTTCATTATTTATATACATTTGTCAGAGCAATACACAGATGAGCCATGAGGTGTTCAAGAGAGAACCCAGGATCTTGCATATGAGACTCAGGTATCTTTATATCGTTTGAGTCACATCTTTGGTCTCAATAGTATCACTATCTACAAGTTTTATTTGTTTGTTTTTAGAACACCCTCAGAGGTTACTCCTGGATCTATACTCAGGAATAACTCCTGACTGGCTCAGGATATCATGTGGGATGAAGAAGATTGAACCTGGGTCAGGCATGTGCAAGGCAAACACCGTATCCAGGTATACCATTGCTCTGGCTCTCAGTATTATTGGGCTCAAAATCAAAATTAAAATACTTCTTTAAGTTAGTTGATTTTTTCCCCTTGTGCTTCCAGTGGTGCTCAGAACAATTTCTGGGTCAGTGCTTAGGATGATTCCCAATTGTACTCTGGAGACCTTGTAGTATTATGATCAAAGTCTGGATTCCTGTATGCAAACATGTGTTCAGTCCTTTTAACTCTCAAGCCCAAGTTAATAATACTTTCATCAAGAAGTTAATAGTTATTTGAAATTAACCAAATTTATGGCCACAATTGAAATTTTATTCTGTATATGATAATCTCTGAAGAGGTAATTAATGAACAAAGGAAAATACTTGACATTATAATATTAATTTATAACCATTGTGATTATTTTAAATGCAATATTGACAATTCCCAAATGCACATGGTAGAGTGACCTTGAACATACCCTCTCAAATAATTACTTGTAAGTAGCCAAATTGCTGTTATTAATTTGTTACAGGAATAGAAAGATAAGGCAGCAGTCTCTAAAGACCCTTGAAAGGCAAATAATAAAAAAAGGTGAAATTTTGATAATTTCATAAAAATGCAAATACTGCTTTTTAAGAATTCCCAACACTTTCTTTTATGGAAAAAAGATATAAATGAATAGCATAATCAATGTCCCTTAGGAATTTCTACATGAGAAATAGTGAAAGCTTTAGTTCGATTTGCAAATTAAATGACAGATCCCTGGGAATGAAAAAGCAGGACTTAGTTTCCAACTTTAACTTTTTCAAAGCTTTTAGCAGAAACTAAAAACTCTTTCCCAAGTTTTTTCCCAGAGTTTGTGCACTAACTAGTGAACTCTAGACACTAAGAACTAAACCCCGTAAGAAGTGGAATTAAGAATAGGGAAGGGGCTGGAGAGATAGCACAGCGGTAGAGCGTTTGCCTTGCATGCAGAAGGATAGTGGCTCGAATTTTGGTATCCCATATGGTCCCCCGAACTGGGGGCCGAGGGATGATTCCTGGGCGTAGAGCCAGCAGCAGCCCCTGAGCGCTGCTGGGTGTGACTCAAAAACAAACAAACAAAAAGAATAGGGCAGCTTCCCTTGGTACAGTGAGTGGAGAGTGCAGTTAGTGGAGAAGGCTCTGTTACGAAAAGGACATCCACATCACCCCTTCATTAACAGTAGTGCAAACCACAGTGTCAAAAAAGAGAGAGAGACTGAATTAAAATACCTGCCTCAGAAGCAGGTGGGGAGGGTGGATGGGAGGAAAGCAGGCATGAGGGAGGGTGAAAGGAAAACTGTTGACATTGGTTACAGAAAATGCTCACTGGTTAAGGTTGTTGTACATTGAGTGATTGTAATTCAATCATGAATAACTTTATCTGTAAAAAAAAAAAAGACAATCTAGTGTATGAGTAACCTTGTAACTACGGTCTTTTAAAACAATTTAAAAAGTAAAACAGAGAGACTAATAAAAAAAAATAGTGCAGCTTCAATGATCCACAATTTAATGTACCTGGTTCCTGAATTGTTGCAGCCCAGATCCTAAAACAGCCCGAAGGACCTGTCTTTGAGAGACAGACACCTCCCATTTTCTCCTAGCCTTTAACCCTTTTTAGAAATCTGCAACCCCCAAATCAGTGAGGGAAGACTGAAATTTGTATCCTGCCTTCTTGCAATAAAGTCCATTATTTTCTCAAAATCTGGTGCCATTGTGATTGACTGTATCTTAGCAGCAAGGATTTGCTCAGTAATAGAAATGTCTTCCAGAAAAAAATAAAACAATGAGAAAAGCAGTGAATATTTACGCAGAAAACTATTATTAACAACACTTTAAGAAGAAAGAAATGACTTCTCAAGAAGTGATGAATTAAGTATTAGAGGACCAGAATCTAGTTCTATTATCACTATCCCTCTTGTCTTATTTATATAAACTTGGGCAAACCATATTACACTCAGTTTCAGTTTTCTCCTCAGAAAATATAGTTTTGTGCATGTACTAGACTAGAAATGCATATCTATAGAAGAGTAAATTAAATTCAGATTTCAAATAAAGTTGATTCTTTTCTGAAGATACATTTTCCATAAGTACGATTAAAGTTTCTTTGGAAACTTAAGGGCACAGGAATTCTAGAAGTACTATTCTTGAATGTAAGGCAGCTTATAGTAAAAATATTTTTCAAGTGCCATAACTGAATTTCCAATGGTAACCCAAGATGTCACAATCAAACTCACCTCCAGTTCCCAGAGTAATAATAATGACTTCCTGATCAACACTGTGGCTCTTTCATGATGTGACAACTGAGGTTTGTTATGATAACCTCCAACTGTAACATATGCTCAGTGTAACTAATTTTTTTTTTTTGGTCTCTGGACCACATCCAGTAGTGTTCAAGTATTACTCTTGACTCTGCACTCAGAAATCACTCCTGAAAGGCTCAGAAGACAATATGATATCAAGGATCGAACCCTGGTTGACCGACAATATGCAAGATATTTGCCCTACCCACTGTGCTACTGCTCCGTCCCCAGTGTTACTAATTTTAATAAAAAAAAAAAACTACTGGATTTTTAAAGGAGTTCATTATGTTCTATCTATATATAAAACCAGTTTTTATAAAATATAGTTCTTATCTTTTTTTTTTGTTCTTTTTGGGTCACACCCGGCAGTGCTCAGGGGTTACTCCTGGCTCCATGCTCAGAAATTGCTCCTGGCAGGCACGGGGGACCATATGGGGCACCGGGATTTGAACCGATGACCTTTTGCATGAAAGGCAAATGCCTTACCTCCATGCTATCTCCCGGGCCCCAAGTTTTTATCTTGTTAATCTTAATGTAAGTGCCTAAGTGTATATGTGCTTAAATGCACATACTTGTTTTATTTTGTAACCTGACACCAAAAATATAACATAAAAGCTCGCTCTTCCACTTATGTTGTTATAAAATACATTATAAATTATAAAAATACATGAGATGTGGTTTCCTACAAGAAAACAATGACTGAATTTACCAAAAAAGCCATTATACTCTTCCCAAAATTATTTGAATACGCTTCAGCAGACAAGACAAAACTCTGATTTATAAATTTGATTACTAGAATGTGAAAATATAATTCACGGGAAAATTCTATGCCATTCTTAAATATCATTGAAGCATTTCACATAGCTGGTCAGTGATATGTCTTTATTATTTAAAAAAAAACAACATAGTATATTGCTATAGAACTAGCTCTATTACCTCCAATTAGGCTGAGCTTCTGAAATTCAGCCCATCATCAGAAAACCCAGCAGTCTCCACAAATACCTGCCATCTTTCCAGCACAAAAATGGCCCAGCTCCTCTACCATGGTGTAAAAGTAAATAATGACCACCTACACTTCTTAGTCCTGCCCTAGCTGATACTTCCATGGCATTCTCAGAGTGG
>PVKC010018452.1:6907-19763 GCA_004027635.1 Crocidura indochinensis
CTTTCAGTGATCGAGAGAGGGGGAAAAAAGGGAATGTTTCCACTGTTTTAATTCTATGAATGACTTTTTAAAGTAACACATTAGCAGTTACCCAAACATACGTGCGATTCCATCTGCTTTAGATCTGGTATTTGACTGCATCATTTTTTTCCAGCCTCACCAAATAGATCAGAAAAATGGAGAGCTGCCAGGAGCAAGGCCCTCAAAAGACCAGAATAAGAGCAAACAAACACAATTTTACTGAAAGGACAGAAAAGATGGTAGTGGGAGCTACATGCAAAAAAGAATGCACACAAATAAAGACAAGCAGAACTGAGCTCAAACACATCAGGGAGGCAGCAGCTGGGAAAGTGAGACAGCCTTCACTGTCTCCAGAACACAACCAGGTAGCAAAGCCCTCCCATGACACAGCTGGGCTTAAGGAAAAACCCCATTTCAACCCAGCAGTCTGGCGAAAGAAGGGAGTGAGGGAGGAAAGCATGGCAGAAAGCAAGTCACTAAACAGAGCCATATGGAACATCCATGTCCTCCTAAGCTGGGGTGTGCATTCCCTGAGCCAACTCAGGACTGTCATTTCACTTTCTCATTATGAGAAGACGAACAACTACATCCAAGAAAACTTGTAGTGGCACTCTGGAGTTGACCCTGGGACAGAATGGCAACCCCCAAAGCGTAAGAGAATTCTCAGTGCTCTACATCAAGATTAGCATGACAGCACGGTATTAGAAAGTCTGCATCTTATTTTTGTTTGTTTTGGAGCACACGCGGCAATGTTCAGGGCTTATTCTTTGCTCTGCATTTGGGAGTCATTCCTGGTAGTACTTGAATAAAACCTAGGTCGGACAAGCATCCTACCTGCTGTTACTAATGCTCGGGCGGATACTCCGCATATTCTTACTAAAATTTCAATTCTCAAAACTTTCACTTACTCTGACACAGATACTGCCTCCCAACAACTACAATAATTTGTCCTTACCCCCTTTTTTTTTTTTGAAAAAAAAAAAAAAAAGAAAGTGGGCTTGAAGGACTATAAAATATTTTTGTTGTTTTTTGGGCCACACATGGAGGCACTCAGGTGTTACTCCTGTCTCTGCACTCAAAAGTCACTCCTGGCAAGCTCGGGGGAACATGTGGGATGTCGGGGATTGAACCTGGGTCCATCCCAGGTTGCCGCATGGAAGGCTAACACCTTACTGCTGTGCTATCGCTCTGGCCCCAAAAATTATAAAAAATTTTAAGTATTCAAGGGATGGTTGGGGGTGGAGGAAATTTTTCTCTGCTTTTTTGTTTGTTTTACTAGAACTAGAGTTGCTACCACAAAGTTGCTTTGCTAAAGGCCAAATCTTGCTCATTACCAAGCAAATTTCCTGTCTGTGCTTAAAAAGAAATGGTCTGACCACATCTCTACTTAATATTATCCACAGAGAAGGAAGCAGCTCCCAATATTTGTCTTACTAGGCAAGGTGTGGTAATTTGAGGGCAGGGGGCACACGCACACCGGATGGTGCTCAGGCTCAGGGCTTATTCCTGACTCTGTCAGGGATCACTCCTAGTGAGGCTCAGGAGCCATATGGAATATCAGGGATTGAACCCAAGCTAACCATGTACAAAGCAAGCGACCTTTTCTGCCCCAATTTTGTGGTGACTACATCTCTTGATTCTAAATACAGGCTTCACACAACGAGCTTTGATTATATTTTCCCTTTGGGTCTGTCTGACAATAGTACAGGGAAGTGTCTATTCATGAAGTCATGAGGAAGTGAAGGGCTCCAAGAGCCTATTCTGACCACCTGGAATCCTTCTCTTTAACTCCTTCCAAGTCAGGTCAAATGCTCAGAACTCGAGAGATTCAAGAACCATATTACTACAGTGAGAATCATACTACTATAATCATGACTATAGTACTTTATTTATTTATTTATAGTACTTCATTATCTCACTCCAGACATTTTATAGTCCAATTTTCCTAAAGCCTTTGCATAAACTCTCTATTTCTGCTCATCTTGAGACTCACTTTTATCTTTTTTTTGATAAGGTCAATATACCTATAAAGAAAATTATCCCAATATGAAGACTATATTCAATGTATAAACTTATTTCTACAGAATATGTGTGCATACATGCATATTTAAATGTATATATACACATAGATGAAGGAATGACCATTGCCTCCCAGTGCTTAGATTACTACCCAAGTGCTCTCTTGACCATACTGACAACTAACTAACTTAGGGACAGCTGAGCTCCAATTCACTATACTAATAGCAGGAAAGGTCGTAGTAGAAACATAACAAAAGTGTAATAAAAGGACAATTCCAGTGGGATTTAGAAGATAATAAAGAAACACCAAGAAGAAGAGTTGCATTATTTTGGAATGCTCTGGAAGGCAGAACACTGGCCCAAAGATGGAAGAGAGATGACCACAAATCAACAGAAAACAAAAATAAAAACTCAGTGAACTCAAAGGAGAGAGGTTGCCATGCAGTTCATTCTATTTGTCACCAAGAGAAAGAAGCAAAATAAGGGAATGAAGTCCACTTTTCAGGTGAGAGAGGATCCTGCAGGATGAGTGTTTCTCTGAAACTGGGAACTTAAAAGTAATAAATCCTAAATCCAACACCCCAGGACTTACGACTTACCAAGGTAGCAACTGAGAGGATAAAGCCCAGAAAAACAATCATTAAGGATCTTACCAAAACTAGAAGCACCTAATTAACCCTTTAATGATCATCAAGAATAAGACAAAGTAATCCTGTGTACCTGGTGATTGTGGTGCACTAACTAGGATGAAGGCTCTGTGGCATTCCTAAAAACAGATTATCACTGGCATCTAACCAGGATGGAAATAGCAAACTCAAACCAAAAGACAGTCTACAAGACCACTGGCCTACACATTTTTAACATGGCAATGCCATGAAAGACTACGAAACAATGATCTTTCCAGACTGGCTACGGTCCTGAATCGAAATCTAATTGTAAGAAATGCAACCCCCTCACCGGGGGACCAGAGAGGTAGCATGGAGGTAAGGCATTTTCCTTGCATGCAGGACAGTGGTTCAAATCCCGGCATCCCATAAGGTCCACCAAGCCTGCCAAGAGCCGAGTGTGACCCAAAAACCAAAAACAAACAAACAAAAAAATACAACTCCTTTTTTGTTATTGTGCTAAAGGACACTGAGGCAAATGCTGAAATTTGAAGATGAATTCTATATTAAATACCAGTATCATGCCAATGCTGGTAATTTGAATCTTGTATCTATATAAGTAAGCATCCTTGTTCTTAGGAAAAACATGTTTAAGTATTTAAGGTTGAAGAACCATAATGCCCAAGGCTCTTAAAAGTTTATCACCAGGGGCCGGGCGGTGGCGCTGGAGGTAAGGCGCCCGCGCTAACCTAGGATGGACCACGGTTCGATACCCCGGTTCCCCATATGGTCCCCCGGGCCTGCCAGGAGCGACTTCTGAGCGAATAGCCAGGAGTAACCCCTGAGCGTCACCGGGTGTGGCCCAACCCCCCCCCCAAAAAAAAAGTTTATCACCAGGGACCAGAGAGATAGAATGGAGGTAAGGCATTTGCCTTGCATGCAGAGGGACGGTGATTCGAATCCCGGCACCCCATATGGTCCCCCGAGCCTGCCCAGAGCGATTTCTGAACATAGAGCCAGAAATGGTCACACCCTGAGCACTGCCAGGTGTGACCCAAAAACCAAAAACCAAAAAAAAAAAAAAAGTTTATCATCAACTGTAACAATTGCATAATAGAAAAAAAATGTGAAGAAATGTCAAGAGTTAGAAAATGTATGAGACTTGCAAGATAGTATTGTGGGCAGGGTGCTTGCTTTGTACCGTGTGGACTGGGTTTAATCACTGGCACCCCATATTATCTACCAACCACCCCACGAATGATGCCTGAGCACAGAACTAGGATTAAACCTTGAGCATAGCACGATGTGGCCTCAAAACCAAAGCACCATGACAACAATAAAAAGAATCAGGGAATTTAGAAGAGTCCAATAAACTTTAATATATTATACCTATAATTTTTTTATTAACTACAAATGTTATGTATTTAATGTGCCAAGAATCAAATGGAAGTTCTCACACATGCAAAGCATGTGATTTATCACTAAGCCATACCAACAGCACTTGGAAACCACCCTGCACTGGGTTTTGAGTCCTACTTGGCTGTATTCAGAGATTATTTCTTGCTTTTTGCTCAGGGGTCACCCTGGCAGTTCTGGGAAGACATATGTGGTGCCAGGGATCTAATCTACATTGGCTATATGCAAGGCAAATGCCTTACCAGCTGTACTATCTCTCCAATGGATGAAAACACTTTTTTAATAAAAAGTTGTATTTAATAAATTGTTTGGGGTTTCTGATGTGTTGTTAGTTCATCAGTAAGTAGAGATGACTAACTTAGATCAGTTTTGCTCAAATGGGGGCCATGTAGCCAGGATATCCTAAGGGGGCAAGAGCAAAAGACGACGGGGTCAACCTGAAGCTCAGGAGAGCACAGGAAAGAAACAATTGAGCCACAGGGTGAGAAAACACTTAAAGAAATGCTAGTCTGGATAACTGCAGGCTCTGCTAGATCTAAAGCTTTAGTCCTTAAGTGTGCTGAGAAACAGCATTCTCCCAAACAAATCTGACTATTGAGACTACTTTAAGTATTTTAAAGAAATAAACAATTTCATTAATTCCACCGTAGCCAAAAACGATTTACATATTTGAATAGGCTTGTCCTGATTTGCTGAAAGGGAGCAAGGACCCTAGAAACTAAAGCTACCTCTGCTCCCAGCAAAGGCATCCAAGACACCCCAATTTCTACAGGTATGTGATAGTCCTTAGCACACAATGTACTTTAGTAAATCAATTCCTGATGCAAGGTTGTCAGTGAAAAGCAAGATATGGTCATGATAAAACAGGAGGGCACAGAGGGACAGTTTCTAAAAGACTTTAAAGAAAGGGTTGCATTCTGCACAATCCTGCTTTACCACATAATGCGACTAGCATCATTTGATTTTGGGGATATAGTGAGGGGAGCAGGTAGAGAAAGAGGAAAAAGTAAAAGTACTGTATTTCCAAAAACTAAACTATGTCCTGTTTCATTCACAAAATTATTTTATTGGTACAAAAACCAAGAGAAATGTGCTTTCAACAATCATAGTTTGGGGGCCAAAGAGATAATCCAGGGATTAAAGGCACTTTCCTTGTACATGACTGACCTGGATTCAACCCCAGTGCCTCATCTAGTCCCAGAATCTCCACCAAAAGTGATTTATGAATGTAGGATCAGGAATAAGCCATGAGAATTGAGAGTGCCCCCAGAACAAAACAAAAAGAAACAAAGTCTTACCTTTAACAGCTTTATATGCTAACTAAACCAGAGTGGTTCAGCAGGCATTTAAAGGCGCCTCTTCCCAAAATGGAACACTGAATAGCTTAACTGAACAATGTTATAAAGCTTTATCTACTACTAGCCTAAGTACAAATTCTAAAACAGTTTCACAAATACTACCTTGCATAGTTTCTGCAAATTAGAATCTCAAATATTACTAGTTACCAGATCTATTAACTTTATGTAAATTATCTTTTGAAACTCTAAAACAAACCAGAAGACAGATCATATCCTCTTTTATAAAGAGGAAACTGAGACTCAGAAAAATTAAGTGACTTCTTCAACTGAGGAATTTTATGGCAGCACAAAATTCAAATTCAGGCCTGATTTGAAAGTTAGCTATTGGGCCAGAGATAGCACAGCGGTTGGGTGTTTGCCTTGCATGCAGAAGGACAGTGGTTCGAATTCTGGCATCCCATATGGTCCCCCGAGCGCCTACCAGGGGTGATTTCTGAGCGTAGGAGCCAGGAGTAACCCCTGAGCCTTTGGGGCGGGGGTGGGGGTGGGGGGAGGAAGTTAGCTGTTAAAGTTTCCAACACTATCATTCTATTTCAAAAACACAAAAAATCAAACACACACACACGAAATCTAAGGAATTTTGAAGGCTAGGAAACAGAATTGAAAGAAGGGGCCATGACAAACGCCAACACATGTATCCCACAGATCAACCTGTGTTTCACCACCAATGCTTCCCAGCTGAAGAAAATCTCCCGCAGGACTCGCCTGGGTCTAGTCTTGTAAGAGCTTCGCTTCCTACACATTTCTCAAAGTAAAACAAACTGTCTTGTGTATGCAATCATGTAGAAGTACAGGTTTTTTTCCCTGAGGATGTTTTCAGAGCAAGAGAAAGGTAGCTAACATGAATAAAAGCAGCATATATTAACCAAACTCCAGATGTTGCTGAAAAGCAAAGCTCACCCATGTGAAAACTCCATCAAAAACAACAGGTGAGCGCTCTGAGTATCAAGGCTACCACCAAACCAAACCCACTAATGCTGCCTCCTGATGAGGCTGGTGAAAGGCTGGGCTGTCTGAGGATCTATCAAAGCATTTATTGCCCACGTCTCAGAGAGGGGATGGCCCCAAGCAAGTGTCTTGCTCATTCTTAAAGCAGAATTTCCCATGTCAGGCCCTTCCAAGGTCTGAGAGTCACCGAGTAAAGAGAGAAATTAATGATAAGGGAGAAGAGACCACAGTTGAAAGCCAGGTAAGAAAGGCAGACACAGGAGATGAGCCACAACCAACAACTGAAGGATCAGTTCATTCCCTGTAGCTCCACAAGTTACAACAAATCAGAGTCCACTTCAAAAAAATGAAGATCAAAATAGCCAAGAAGCATAATTTAATCTTGTTTGCACTAGTTTAAAAGTAAAGAAGCTTGACATCTTTATATGATCTTGAAATCACAATACCTATGCATGTAAATACATCCTTTTATATCTCTCCTGCCAAACCTATGCCTTTCAAATATTCCCGGAAGAGCTCCCAACCTTTCCAGAATGACTATCCGTATTTAACTACAAACCAAACCCCACTGATTGATTTTTCCCATTATTCCCAGACAAGCCAGAAGCAGATGGGCTGAAGCGGCAACTGTTAGAGTGACAAGGAGAAGCCCAAGTAGAGAATAAGAGTGAAAGGAAGTCAGAGGAGACCCAGGAGAGAGGTCAGCTCGGAGAAATGATGCAGAGAAAACCTGACAGCAAAGTACACACCTTGGCATTGATATAAGGGTCAAAAGGGCCGTACTTTTTGAGTTCTTTGATCTCAAGAGCATTCTACAAAAAGGAGAGGAAAAGAAAATGTGATGATAAAATGGATGAAATATTCAAAGCAATGCACAGCCCTAAGGGGCTCAACATTCGGATAATTTGGATTTGGATCCTTCAAATGGAAGTTAATGGGGAAGACACCCTCCAGGGCACGGCACTCACCACACCGCCTCCCTACCCAAGCTGGAACCACATGAATGGCTTCTAATAAATCAATGTGCGGCTTGTAACTACTCTAGGCTCTTCAAGCTACTGCAGGCAGGCGTCTTAATGAGGCCTTGCCCCACCCACCTGACTGCCAAGTTCTCTGGGCATGGGACTGGCATCCCGCCTATTGATGGAAAAATCCAGGCACGGAGGACCATATGGGGCACCGGGATTCGAACCGATGACCTTTTGCATGAAAGGTAAACGCCTTACCTCCATGCTATCTCCCGGGACCCTAAGGTCACTCTTAAAGGGCTCAAAAATTCAAGCAGCTGTGTCTAAGACAAAAGTGGGCCAAAACAGAATTAGAAATAGTTGCTGAACATTTCTTGAATGGTAAGGATTCTAACAGGTAATTAGTTTTTCAATGTTAAGGAGTATTAGTCCAAAGCAAATATCCTTGCTTCCTACAGAGAAGAGTTACCCCTTAGCCAGGAGGAATACAAAGATCCTTATGATTATTGTAAATGTCTGTGGCTCAGCTATCCAGAAAACACAACCAAAAGGGAAGAGGACGCTGATCCACAGCCAAATATTCAATATTTCTAGTCTGTGGGATTTGGGAGCCAGCTTTCCTTCTCTCCCATATCAAAGCAGTTATCCTTCTCCAAGCCCAAGGTGAGCTCCTAACAGCTCGATGAGAACTTGCCTGGGTCTTGATGATGGATCAACTTGGCAGAATAATTTCCTGTTGTTTTTCTTTTCCTTAAAGGAATAACCCTGATCTAATCCTATACATAATTTAACAATCTCCTTTCAGCAAAGTCATTAGGAAAATATATCTAGCTTATTGAGATTCATATACCTCTCTTTCCAGGAACTAAAGGGGGAAAAAATGTAGCTGCTTCGATTCCAAACAGGAGAAAACAAGACCTATCATCAAGGAAAAGCCCATATCCTCTCAGACCCAAACTCTAGGGAATATGCTTTTATTAATCATTTAAGTATAACTTTCCCAGAGAAATCCATTTTAAGAACATATTGTAGAAGAGTGGGTGACTCTCAGGTTCCTGTAAGGTACTTTTGTTAAATGCTGCATTTGTTTTCTAAGACTACCTCTCCATTGTCAAAGCATGCCCACTTCGGAATGAACACCAGATGACATCATGGAAAGCACCATTATCCTGTTGAATCACTTTTGACCTCCATTCACAGCTTTTTGTGAATCTACACCTCAGCTCGAGCATGTGTTACTTCCATTGCTGCGAGTGGTGGTGTCTGTGAAGCAACAGCATGCATTTCCATCCATAGTGCTCGTCCACACTGGGAGGTAGGGGTGTTTCTGTTCGCAAGTTCACGTAGCACTAGCCCGACAATTTACAGCTAACATAATCCACCAGTTAGAAACTATATTTGCTGACTTTGTGGATTTTTTGAATTGTGTGAATGAAGTGGTACTATTCTAATACTATTCTGAGCTGTGAGACTCAAGTGCATCCTCCCAGGTTTCTCCTCTGCTCTGAGTGGAGCATTATGGAGAAGAGGGGGGTTAGGAGTAGGGAAGGCCAGCTGCTTCACTGAGACTCACACCCTGGGACTGAGACAGTGAAGGAGAAGCCGAGGTCTGGCTAAGAGGAATGGAGGGAAGCATCCCTCCCTTCGGACCTGTTCGTTGACTCTGGTGTGTGAGGGTCCTTGGTGAATGAGCAACCGCACAATCTGGGCATCCCCTTTCCAAGCTGCCAAGTGCAGAGGGTAACAGCCTTTCGAATCAGCCACATTGGTCAGCGCGTCGTTCCTCAGAAGAACTTCAACCACATCCCTAAGAGGCAAAAATCAATCATGAGTTTGCACAGCCTACAAGACTTTTCATGGCAGCTCTTTGCATTTCTTTGTATACCATGAGGACGGCTCACAGACATTATCTCACTTGGCTCCTATCTCTCCGTGAGCTCATCGCCCAGGCTTTGCCTTTCATTTCAGTGAGCCACATACTAAACTGAAGTATCATCTCCTTATTCACCTCAGCTTTCAAGATAATCCATTTATTTTTCACTCTTTTGAGAACGTCTGGTCTCCTTGTGTAAACCCTGCAATGTGTCCTTGTTTGTGGTGTTTGAACAGCATTTGGGGATAGAATTTACATAAACGTAGTCATGCAAGATAAATATTCACCACATGATTCAGAACATTTTGTGATGTGGCAGCTGAAAGTCAAGCAGAACAGAATTACAGTTGCTGCACATATAAGCCAGGCACATATGGTATCATTTGATTCATCCAGAAAGGAGGACTTGAGTTTCTTCTCAGTGACACCACTAATTAGACAGATACAAGTGTATAATTATTACTATGCACAGAAGGTCAAAGAAAACCCCCACTGTAAATCTAATCAGAACTGGAGATCAACTTGGTTAACAGGCTACAGTTGCTGAAGATTTGCTTTAATTTAGGTTACCCAACTATTTGAGCCAGGCAGAGGCTGTCCATAGATTCATTTATGAATTAATTTATGAATTATTTATGAGTGATGTGGTAATGCAGGTTGCTCCATTTAAGTAGGGTCTCTTGCTAGTGAAACCTAAATTGACTATAAAATAAGCATAAGGATCACATGGGGATGAACAGATAGTATGGCGAGCAGGGCTTTTGCAAGAGTAGGGCTCTAGCCTTGTACAGAGTCAACCCGAGTTTGATCCCTCATACCACATATGGTTCCACGAATCCTGCCAGCAGTGATCCTTGGTGCTGAACCAGGAGTAAATCCTGCACACGTCTGGGTGTGGCCCCCAAACAAAAATAAGACCCCAAGGATCATGATTCAATATATTAGAAGTTTAAAGGAAGGGTAGGGTAGCAATCACTGCTGTTCCTGGCACACTGACATTTTTAGGCTGGGACAATATCACACAATCGATAAAATACCTGAGGTGTTAAGGTATTCACCTAAGGTGTAAGGTATTAACACCTGAGGTGTTAATATCTAAGGTGTTTTCCAAGTGTTTCACTCTGGAAAACCTACAATGTTTCCAGGACCCTGCCCCCTCAAATAAAACTATGCACCTCTATAGTCTACAGCATTATGCCTTCAACTCTCCTAAGCAACCTGTATTCTGTTTCTCTGTTTTCCACTTTTCCATATCCTGGAAAATGTATTCCTTATACTCCAACCTATCACAACTTCCTCCCTTAAAGTGCAGCAAGCACCCTATTTGGCTACCAAATCATCAAAGTAATATACCATTTCTTCTCAAACTCCCCACAAAGCACATCTCCAGAAAACTTTCCACACAAATCCCACCTTTTTCCTGATAATTTCTTTATACTTACAGAATTAAGTAAGCTTTATTATATGCACATGCTTTTCCCTTTAAACAATGGTTCTCAGGGGGCAAAAAAAAGGGCTGGAGTACATGTGTAAGAACCCTGAGCTCCACCCTGACACCTATGTCTCCCCTTACCCTCAGCACTACTGACTATAATCCTGATGACCTGTCAATACCACTGGGTATAGCCTTGGTGGACCATCACTGAGAGGTGTGGCTCCCACAGCCCCTGACACCACTAACTGGCACCTAGCCTGATTCTGCCTTGAGTGGCCTTGCGTAACTCCAATTTTTTCAAATAGTTCCTGTTGAGATATGAAGAGAGTACAGTGGATAGGGTGCTTGCCTTACTCCATAGCTAATAGCTTCAATTGTTGGCACTACATATGCTTAGTTTCTAGAGCACCTCCAAGAATGACCCCAGAGGGGCCCGGGAGATAGCATGGAGGTAAGGCATTTATCTTTCATGCAAAAGGTCATCGGTTCGAATCCCGGTGTCCCATATGGTCCCCCGTGCCTGCCAGGAGCAATTTCTGAGCATGGAGCCAGGAGTAACCCCTGAGCACTGCCAGGTGTGACCCAAAAACCACAAAAAAAAAAAAAAAAAAGAATGACCCCAGAGTATACAGTCAGGAGTAAGCCTTGAGCCTCACTGGGTGTGACCCAAAAACCAACACATATGCACAAATTGTCTTTGTTGTTGACAAGGATAATTTTATAAGGCAAACAAAATGACAAAGTAAGGGACAAAGCAATAGTAAAGCAGGCAGGATGCTTGCCTTGGATGCAGCTTAACAGGGTTTAATCCCTGGCACCACATATAGTCCCCCAAGCCCTGCCAAGAGAGATTCCTGAGCATAGTCTAGAGCAGGGGTCTCAAACTCGCGGCCCGAGGGTCGTTTGTGGCCCTCCATACAACATTTTGTGGCCCTGCCCTAGAGGAATCTTTTTGTTTTGTTTTGTTTTAGTTGTTTGGTTCACACCCCCCAATGTTCAAGGCTTACTACTGACTTTGCACTCAAGGATCACCCCGACTTTGCCTCCTACGGCCCCCAGGTAAATTGAGTTTGAGACCCCTGGTCTAGAGTAAGCCTTAAGCACTATTGGATATGGCCCCCAAACAAACAAACAAACAAACAAAGACAAAGTGAATAAAAACTTTAATGGAAATATAACCATTACCATATTTCTCAGGATCCATGTATTTTCATTTACAAAGGGGATGATTACCTAATAGTTTTCCAGCCCCTTTATGACATGACTGTCCCAAAATTGATCCTTCATATTGTGTGTAAGGGGAAAGAAATAACATGTTAAAATTTAAGACTTAAAGCCAGAGCATTTGCACAGCGGTAGGACGCTTGCCTTGCACACAGCCAACCTGAGATGGACCCAGGTTCAATCCCCAGAATCCCATAGGGTCCCCTGGGCCTGCCAGGAATACCACTGGGTGTGACCCAAAAAACAAAAAATAAAATGAAATATAAAACTTGGAGCTGGGGGCCCGGAGAGATAGCACAGCGGCGTTTGCCTTGCAAGCAGCCAATCCAGGACCAAAGGTGGTTGGTTCGAATCCCCGTGTCCCATGTGGTCCCCCGTGCCTGCCAGGAGCTATTTCTGAGCAGACAGCGAGGAGTAACCCCTGAGCACTGCCGGGTGTGGCCCAAAAACAAAAAACAAAACAAAAAAACAAACAAACTTGGAGCTGGGAGACAGTTCAAAGGACTGGAGCATATGCTGGGCATTCAGGAGGCCCCGGAGGGGTGGCCCTAGTGGCCCCAACAGCAAATTGTCCCAGCAGTACTGCATCACTGGGTTCAAATACTGAGATGTTCAGAATTTGTGGACAGATACAGTTATCTCCAGGAGTGGCCCAAGCACTATTTGGGAAATCCTGCCCAAAAAGGAGAAGAAAAGGTAAAACTTAACCTCTGGGCGGCAAATTTAGAAAATTTACATAAAAAGAGGAATTCTGGGTCAGAGGTACAGTATGGGGCTAAGCTACTGTCTTTACAGGTAGCTGATCCCAGTTCAATCCCAGACACCAGATGGTCTCCTGAGCTCAGCCAAGAGTGGGCAGATTCCTCTTTCTGCATGGACTACAGCAGCCCAACACCACCCCAACACCCCCTAACAGAAAGGGCCCAGAGCATGACAATCTACTTTGTTTTAGATTTATAAATGCTAGGCCATATGGCCATTTATAACCA
>PVKC010018453.1:0-19634 GCA_004027635.1 Crocidura indochinensis
TATCCTCACTATAAATATTACAGCTATGAGATGTTTAAATATTGAGAACAATGATGAGATATTTAGGGAGCAACGTGATGTAGATTATATAGAATTTGATTTTCTAAAACAGAAACAGATTTTTCTAAATCAGGAAGGAGATTTTCCAAGCCACTCTGAGATTAGAATGTTATTAACACTATGCTATGCCAGCATTGTCCTGCCTAGAAACAGATGAGATCATCAAAATCATTTACTGGAGGAGATTTCAATAAAGGAGCTACGTACAGAGGAGCTGGCAGTCACTTCAGCATGGACAGGATCAAGATGGACAGGATCAAGATGAGGAGAAACAGTGACAATTGCTGAGCCTCTAAGACCAAAGTGGGAAAGGAATCCTTAAGAGTTGAAGCAAGTTTATTTTTTTATTAATTTTTATTGTGGCCAAAGTGAATTACAAATATTTCACAGTAATATCCAAGGTTCATAGTGACAATAAATTAAGGGCATTCCCACCACCAGTGATGTCCTCCCTCCACCCCTGTTCCCAGTATGCATCTCATGTCTACCTTCTTTGCCCCCCACCCCCCAGAATACTAGTGTAACTGGTCCCCACTTGTAGAGCTTGCTGTGGATTAGGTATAGATTCTGTTGTCGTTGGCTTTGGGTTTGATGTTCATGTCTGGTCATTTTTTTATTTCCACTAAATATTCATTGGGTGTCTGGACCTGGTACCATTCATTTTCCCACCCTCTGTTTATGAAGCTGAACAAGATGATTCAATCAATGTGGTTCTGTTGGAGATTTAGAAAAAGGAAATGGAAAAGAAGAAGAAAAGAAAAAAGCAAAAAAAAAAAAAAAACCTAAGAGGGGTAGATATCAACTTAGAAGCAGGAAAGAAAAAAAAAAGGAAAAAGGTAACAAGACAAAAAAAAATAACCGATAAAAAACAACCAAGCACTACAAGATTTGTGTGTTCCAATCTCTGTTAGATATTTGTGTGTATAGTATTTCCCATTTTAATGTGTCTATGCAAACAAGGAACAATGCCACATGGCTTTATAGGCCCATATGGGGAATGCAAGAACAAGTCCAAAAATCCCCATGACATGGTTAAACATAAGCATTAAACTGAGGGACTCTTTCACCGAATATTTCTTATTGAAAAGCTCACAGAGAGAAGAAAAAATAAAAAGTGGGGGAAAATCTTCACTGTATAAGAGAATATTTAGTAAGAGTTAGCTGTCAAAGAAAATAGATATAAAATATTCAAAGCCATACATGTCCATTTTATGTCTCTTGAAATAGTTGGGGGTTGTTAAATCCAGTGCACCACATTGGTGTGTGATTAGGACTGTGCAGTACTGAAGTTAAAAAGGGTAAATTGGGGGTACTGATGGTTGGGATGATAGAGTTAAAAAGTGAAAATGAGCTTTACAGGGGTGTGCAAAAGGGCAGAATACCAAATGGGCATTGTACATACTCAAAACATAACTTAAGGATCGGATATATTATTAATATATTAATATATTATATAATATAATATCGCCCCTGAGTGGTTTTGAACATCTAAACTGGTAAGAAATTGCCAGAGACTGCCTTAATAAAAATGAGCAGCTCTCAGCACCTGCAAATTAAAATGGGAAATACTATACACACAAATACCTAATAGAGATTGGAACACACAAATCTTGTAGTGCAATGGGACCTTACACCCTGAACATTGACATAATGACCTGGCACAGGCCTCAGAAGAATGGGCATTCTCCATTCACCCCTGAACCAGGGAAGCTATCTACAAAACATCCAAGCAACACCTGGAAGCAATCCTCTACCAGGGAAGACCCTACCGCTGCTCTGACTAACATTGAGAAGACTTAACAACATCAATGACCTTCATACTGGACAGGGTTTTCCGCATTGTCCTTTAATTATGAAGTGAAACTAGAAGACGCTCCACATCCTGACTTCAATGTAGGATATGCAGATTTCAGGATCTTTAATATAGAAACATGATACCAAAAACAGAGACTGTGAAAAATAAAAGTGTGTTGGCACTATAGACAACCACTTGGATTGGGCAAACTAGTTTGTCTGGAGCCTAGAGTTGGTCTTATGCCAGGAAACTTCAGGGGTAGGGTCTCCTTGTATTTAGGTCAAGGTTTTTCCTTTCCATGCCCCCCATATTTCGGTGGGCCTATGCAAACAATTATTGCCACTCTAACACCGTTTTTACTGTGCTCCTTTGACTCTTACCCTTAAAAAGAAAAACCCACTTTTGAGGTTAACTTAAACTAATATGCATGTGCATGGAAATGTAAAAAAGTACTCTGCCTTCAATGTTTAAGGAGTTACATAAGTTTTATGACTTTAGATTGCTTGATGACTTTAGATTGCTAAGAAATATGTATTACAATTTGGGGACTTGAGGGACAACGTAATTGTACATGAGTTCTGTTTTATTTTTCTTAATGTTCTTTAGCTGAAAGTTCAATGTTAAGATATCAGCAAGGGGACTTCTGTGAATTCTGTTTATGGGTGATTGTCCTTCCACTGTAACTTTACCTTATCCTCTTTCTTTGCATCTTTGTTCTCATAACAAAAAATACAAAAACACCACAAACAAACAAAAAACAAACCCAAATAAACAAACCAAAGCTGGAAACTACAAAGAAGACAAAAAAAGGTAAAAGGCCCAATCAGCAACTACATAAAAAGATTTGTGCTTCTTCTTCTTCTTCTTCTTCTTCTTCTTCTTCTTCTTCTTCTTCTTCTTCTTCTTCTTCTTCTTCTTCTTCTTCTTCTTCTTCCTCCTCCTCCTCCTCCTTATTTTTTGCAAAGGCTCAGTAAGTCACAAGAGCTTAGTCCTTGCAGTGGGGGTATTCCATTTATAACTGAAAACCAACTATAAACCTGTTTGTAATCATGGTGCTTAAATAAAGACCTACATAAAAAATCATAAAAAAGAAGGGGACCATGAATGGGAAACGTTTAAGAAGCCCTATTCTTTTAGTACAGTGATCAGGATATGGGAGCAACACAAATGTCTAACAGATGAACAAATAAATAAATTCTGTAAAATAATTATTTGTATAAATACTTTGTATAAATATATGTATATATTTATTTGTATAAATACAAAAATAATGTGGCCACTGCAAATAAATACAGTTTGAAGCAACTTGAATAGAATTGAAGGGTATCAAGCTGAGCATAATAAACCAAAAGCAGGACAAATGATCACACTGATCTGTGGTATAAAGAGAAACAACCCAAGAATATGAACAATACTAAGTGATAACAAATCTTAGATACTAGAATATAGGCCTAAGAGCACCAGCATTGGGGTAAAAAGTGAAGGAAATGAGTGGTCAATTAACAAATAAGAGAGGACAGGGGTAGGGAAGAAGGAACTTTGGCTTGTAGGTAATATAGAAGAGGAGGGCTGGAACTTCCAGCTCACTTCATGAAGCTCACCATAATGATTGGTGAGTGCAGCTATAGAAATAACCACACAGAGAACTATCTTAATCATATTCACGAATCAGGGAACTGGAAAGCCTGTATGGAGTACAGGTGGGGGTGGGTTGGGAGGGAGGGAGACTTGGGACATTGGTGGTGGGGAACTTGCACTGATGAAGGGGGGTGAAAAAAAAGTTAAAAAAATGATAAAAAAAAGAAAAGGAAAGAAAAAAAATAAGGCCTCCCAATTCTTATCACAGGCTGTGTTCTTCACACTGACTGTATAGAAAGAGGAGGTACAGTAAATTCACCCCATATACACCTCAACCCAGACCCTTGCCTGGTCTGTATTGGGAATTTAGGGGACAAAAAAAATATATAGGAGAATCAGAGAGATAGTACAGTAGGTAGGGCACTTGCCTTCCATGTGATCAACTTGGTGTTATCCCTGTACCCCACATGGTGTCCCAGGCTTACCAGGAATGATACTGAGTGTTGAACCAGGAGCAAGCTCTGAAATGTGTCTCCCTGCCAAAAAAAAAAAAAATTGACACATGTGTTGCCGTAGTACATGGTACCTGAGCATAAGTCACTTGCATCTCCCTTCTTGAGATGTGAGCTTTCTTGCTTTCATGCTGGGTTGTGTGCTGGACTCCCTGCCTTTAGAGAAGCCCACACACTTTCTTAAGTAGATTACTTGTTACACTTTTTCTTTCTTATCCTCTTCCTGTCCTTTCTCAGTACCTCCAAATAAAACCCAATTTTACTTCTAAATAAATAAATAAACCAGAGGTGATATACAAATAGAAGAGGGGTCATGAGCTCTGCAGTGGTGGGGTGGATAGTAGCATTATAATCAATACCAGAAACTTGAGTACTATAACCCTAATAACTAAAATATTAAAAAAATTTAAAAGAAACCCTGCTCTAGATTCATATCCCTAATCTGCTACTTACTTTCTATGGAATCTTCAATGGACTAAATTTTCTCTTATTAATTGCTTATTCTGTTTTATATTAAAATGACTTCCCTAAGTTTTTCTTTATGGAAAATAAGGAAATAGCAGTATTTAGTTCAGACTCATAAGGCTGCACATAGTGCTAAGCAAACATGAAACATGACCATATTCTCTATGGTAATATCAATGCTGTATTTCCATAAAAAGCTGACAAAATGATATTTATTTCATTATTATCTGAGCTGATATAGTAGCAAATAAATAGCAACAAATGTACCCATTTTCAACCAATGGAAATTTCCTGACACATAGTTTTAATTAAAAAAACAAACAATAAAATATATTGTCTATAGAGGTCTAAATTTATAACTATGAACAGCTACAAGATATTAATATTTTTATCTGTATAAAAGTTTTAGAAAAAAACAGCTATGGGAATATATCCAAATTGACAATAGCTATGTTTGCAAAGGGTCTGAGATAAATGAGTGAGGAAAGAGTGTCAAAGGAGCTATATATTTATGCTATGTCTGAACTCTTACCAGAAAAACTGTATTCATAAAACACTCCGTGATTAAAAATTAATACTTTTTAAAAAATAATTTATGTATATTTGACTCCAGACCAATACCTGTAGTCGCTACATTTCAGAAAATCCTTTTCGTTTACCCGGAAAGTCTTCCCTCTTTGGCCATTTATTCAATAAAATTACAATATATTTTTGTTTATTGCCTTAATGGAGTTTTTTGAGGTAATTATTTATTTCCCCATAAATGTGACTCACACCATGATACATACATGGAGTAATGATCATTATCATTTGCAGTCATCAATAATACTTCTGTTATAACCCAAAACTAATTTTATTAAAAAATGGAAAAATAGCCAACATGAAAATGTAGCTCTAGAGCAGTGGTCCTCAAACTACAGCCCGCGGGCCACATATTGTATTTGTTCCATTTTGTTTCTTCACATCAAAGTAAGATGTATGCAGTGTGCATAGGAATTTGTAATTTTTGTTTTTACTATAGTCTGGCCCTCCAATGGTCTGAGGGACAGTGAACTGGGCCCCTGTTTATTTTTTTCTAAAGAATTGTAAATAACACTATATGGATTCAAAGTTTCTTTAAGGACACCCATTATATTTTTAATCAAAACAGATAAGATACTTCTGAAATTCATATGAAACAACATAATCTGCCCTCCCCCAGATACGGTCAAAGAAATTTTTGGGAAAAAGAATATAGGAGATATCATTATACCCAACTTCAAATTGTACTACAAAGATATAGTAATTAAAACAGAATCGTATTGAAATAAAGAAAGACCATCAAATCAATTGCAAGACCTGAAAATCCAGAGACAAACTCTCAGGTTTATGATCAGCTGATCTTCAATAAAAGATCAAGATTATGAAGTGGAGTAAGAAAAATTTCTTCAACGAGTGATGTTGAGGAAAAAAAAACACCAGGTACATGCAAAAAAAGAAAATAAATAAATTCAAACCTCTTTCTAATGCCATGCACAAAAATCAAGTCAAAATGGATTAAAAATCTAACTGTCAGACATATAATAGCTGAATCCATAAAGTGGATGTGGAAAATCAGGCACAAATTTCCATGACATTGAAGCTAGAGGCATCTCTAAGAATGAAAGTCCATTGACCAAGCAAATGGAAGCAAACATTAAATGGGGCTATATTAAAATAAGAAGCTTCTGCACCTCGAACAGAAGACCAGAATACAGAAGACAACTATAGACTGTGGTAGAAATTATTTGCCACTATTCATCTGGCAAAGGATTAATATCCAAGTGTGGGATTAACCAGAAACCATTCCCACTCAGTATATGCCTTGTTATTATTCACTGGGTGAAAACATATTTTTAATGTAGTTTTGTTCTTTCTGGGGGGAAGAGGTACATCTGACTGCTCAGGATTTATTCCTGGCTTTGCTTTCAGGGATTAGTCCTGGCATCCTTTGGACCATGTGGACAGACAAGATTTAACCTGGATTTGCCCTGTGCAAATGTACACTCTCCTGGATATTTTCCTTTAGATTCCCATTAGTACTTTTTCTCTTTAGTTAGTTTATTCAAAATATTTATTAACCCACTGAAATATAACAGAATTGACATCAAATTTCTACTGTAATACATGAAAATTAATCAGGGGGAGAGAGACACAGAATATAGTCTCTCATCTATGAGTTTTAAGAAAAATTAAAGACATTGAAATAATTCCCAGAGATGAGGGCCAGAAGGACCAGCTCAAGATATGAAGCTCACCACAGAGTGGTGAATGCAGTTAGAGAAATAACTATGCTGAGAACTATCATAACAATGTCAGTGAGTGAGGAATGTAGAAAGTCTCTCTTGAATTCAGGCGGGTGGTGGGGAGGGAAGAGATGGGGCATTGGTGATGGGAAGTTTGCTCGGTGAAGGGGGGTGTTTTTGTTATGACTGAAACCCTACTACAATTATGTTTGTAATCACAGTGTCTAAATAATTTTTTAAAAAGAAAAAAATAATAATTTACATTGCTACAGAAAAAGGAAAAAAGGCACAATGGTAATGACCAACAGGTTAAAGAAAAATTAAACTCAATTAAGTAGTAGAGAAAAAAATAAGTTTAAATGAAATTGGAAAATATACATTAGTAAAATTAAGCCATTTTTAAAAATGTGCTTTGACTATCTGGAATGTATTGTGCTAATTCTTAAGAAGAATTAATTCTTAAGAAGAATTCTTAAGATATTTACAATTAGCCAAAAAGTAAGTAAAAGTTCTTAGGAGCACCATCCCAAAAGAAAACAGAGTGGTGTTCAAGAGATCCAATAAAAAAAAAATGCATTTGGAATGTTAACTTAAACTAGGAGATCATTAGGCAGATGTAGATTTAATGTAGTTCCATCTGCATAAGAAAAAAATTCTAAGCCTATAAAGACATCAAGATTATGAAATTCAAATCTAAAACAGTCAAACACAACAAAGTAGGCTTGTGTGAAAACTAATCAATCATTTTGTTTGTTTGTTTTTTGTGTTTTGTTTGTTTTACCTTTTATAAATCACTCCTTGAGCTTCTGAAATAAAAGCCCTCAAGACTACTTCCTGTTTGGAATTGTACCTTTAAATTATTCATGAAACTTGCTTAACAAAATTGTTAAAGTTCTTTTACAGTTTATTTTTTAGCAGGAGTTAAACAATTATAGTATATTAATGCCTTACCAAAGTCAAAGGATTTATATTCAAGATACAGCATCATAGTATTAACAATTGAAAGAATGAGGAGATTCAGTGAAGATGTAGATCTAACTTCCTTATCCATAAATGTTTTGGGACATTTATGAAGTAAAATAAACTCAGGAATGGGTAATTGAGCCATAAGTAAGTATGTACTTTACCATCCTAGTTGGATGAATATTTAGTTTTATTTACTTACAGAATTATTATGAGAAAAGAAAATTTAAAAATACATGTGTGCTAGATTTCAAAAAATGTCAAGGTTACCAAATGTACTATGGTACATACAGGAGCAGCTTGAATGCTGACTCCATCCAAGCAGCCACAAAATAACACCACATTTTAACGCTGTGTTTTATACTGAAAATAAAAAAAGATTTGAGACGTTAATGTATTGATCTAATATTTTATAACCTTTATGACAATAAAAATACCATGACTACTTTTATTCTTCAACTTTCTTCAGACTCTCCCTTATACATGCATATTTTTCCTTCAAACTTAGATTACATATAGTCAGAAATAATGTAGAATAAGAAATTGAACAACAGAGATGTCTTATTATATGTATATATACAAATATATTTAGCTCCTGTATAGTACTAATTTTGATTAGTACTGCTTAGAACAAAGTTAGGGGGCTGGAGAGATAGCATGGAGGTAAGGCGTTTGCCTTTCATGCAGAAGGTCATTGGTTCGAATCCCGGCATCCCATATGGTCTCCCGAGCCTGCCAGGAGCGATTTCTGAGCACAGAGCCAGGAGTAACCCCTGAAAGCTACCGAGTGTGACTCCCCCCCAAAAAAAAATAAAAAGAAAGTAGAGATTAAATTGATTTCTGTTAGAAATTGAATTTATTTCTGGTGTGTTTTTAGACACTCTGCATAAACACTCAAGTATTCTAAGACCAAGTCTCTGTTGAATATTGTTGAGAAGCGGAGATCCCTTCTGCTGTACCTCACATTCTGCTAGTAGAACTAACATGTTTGCAATATACTAGAGCAACGATTATCCTCTCATGTTCTGAGAAATGAGGCTCCATATCAGAGATTCCCCAGACATGGCCGTCACTTTCTAAGTACTTAACTAATAGAAGAAGGGTGGCACTTAGTCAAAACTTAACCACAATATGCTGCAGACTGTTAACTAAATCGTTTGCTGGCGAGGGTGAAACAGGTCATATAAAAGATAGCTCTGCACCTTCCAAACTCACTTCATTAGCTACTTGGGAGTAAAGAATAACAAGTCTCAAAGTGCTCTGAAGAACAATGCAGGTTAGGTTGCAAAGAAACTGAAAGGATGAGAACTAGGAAAACACCTGGGAAGACTTCTCTTGATGTCAGAATAAAGTCAGATATTGATCTCAGAAACTATTCTTTTGAAGAAGGATACCCAAGTTTATTAGGTATCATTTCTTCTAACATGTTTTATAAAATTCTTAAGGGAAACAGGGCCTGGAGTGATAGCACAGTGGTATGGCGTTTGTCTTGCATGCGGTTGACCCAGGACAGACCGAGGTTGGATCTCGGGGCATCCTATATGGTTTCCCAAGCCATGAGTGATTTCTGAGTTCATAGGCAGGAGTAACTCCTGAGCGTCATCGATGTAGCCCCAAAACAAAATAAAAACTAAGATTTCTTAAGGGAAACTCTCTAAGTGTGGAGCTTTCTTTTTTCCGAAAAGTTATTATTGATTATAAGTTTAAATTTGAAATAAGTTGTTTAAATTTAAAATTAAATTACTTAAATAGCCTACTCAAATTAACTTATTTTCCTATGTAAGGTGAGATAGTTTGTATCTTTCAAGAAATTGTTCCATATCATTTAATACATTTGTTGGTTATATATCTGGACTTTTACCCTTTAAGTGCATCTCTACATGGGCAATTTTATAGATCTTCACTATAAAAATTTGGAGAAATTCTTGGAAGTAGTACCTCCAAAAGTTTTTCCCCACCCCTAGTGGAGTCCCCAGAATATCTCATTCTCACTTGTTAATATTCAACTGCTAAAATTTCATCAAATTTCTTTAAATTTTCCAACTGGCTTACAACTCCAGCAGCTTCCATAACACACAAGTAGGTTTTGGCTCTTTCTATTTTCCTATCCTTTATTTAAAGGATGATGGTTTGCATTTTCTTTTAATTCTTCGATGGGTCCAAGAAAAGTTATTGATTTTTAATTTTATACTTCCTATATATAAATATACAGACACAGTGTCTTCCAAGTTCTTTGTATATTGGAATAAAAAAGGAAACATTCTTCTTTTGATTGAGTGATATTTCATTGGGCAATATATCTCTGTTTCTTCTGTTGATGAATTTTGTTTTGTTTTGATTTTTTTGCTTATTGTGATAAATCTGATGTGAATATTTTTAGTTAATGCAGAAATCATTAATTCTTTAGTTGTAGATTTTATCTAAACAATAGAACATAATGCATCTACATAACAAAATACTTGTAGAATGACATTGTAACTCCTTCAGCAGTGGCTAACTAGATATTCTCTCTGGATAAAGGAATTGGAGAGAACATCTAATTTACTGTTGGTAACCGAGACTTCAATCTGAGTGCCCTCACATCTTGTAGCACATGCCATATATTCAGTTGTATATAGAAGTACCTTTATCTTCTTAAAACTCAATTTCTACTGAGACATTATTTTATTTCTAGACAGCATATTTTCTTTTAGTTATTTTTAAGTAAACATACACAGTCAACAAAGGCTTCATATTTTTATTATTCCCTTTTCCCATTTCCCTCCCTAATTTCAAGATCTAGAGTGTTGATAGTGCTATTTCAGTATTGAAGTAGCATTAAACTGTATTGTGAGTTTTGATGACATTAGATGCGTTGGACAATTTCCAAGAGAAGTTTTATATCATTAGTATGTTTTCTCTTTTGAAAATTTACACACTATTTTATTATGCTTTGTCAACTGAAGATATTACTTCCATAAATTATAGCAAGTTACTATCAAATATACATTATTTTGCATTTAAAATTCAAAGCATAAAACACAGGTTGTCTGAAAAATTATACACTTTATAATTCAAGTTATAATAATTCATCATGAACACATAAAATTGATTCACTTTATAATAGTTCTACATACTTAACAAAATATTATTTAGCCAATAAAATACTCTGAAATAAATTGTGTCAAGATTAGTAGAGAATGTTTTTTATTTTTCTTGATCATATTAACTTGTATATGACTGATTTCATGCTCCCTCCATATAACAAAGACAATCTCCATCTTATCATTAAAGCCATTCCTACAAAATATTACTTGTTCTACTTTATATAATCAGATAATTTCTGACTTCCTACACCTCCGGATACTAGTAAAGTTTGAGAGAAAATTTAATAAACACTTAATTCCCAGATCCTAAATTTTTAGTGGAATTCATGATGGTATTATCAAGTCATAAAGAATGAGCACTTCTTTATTGAAAACTTAAAAGTCTTAGATTCAAAGAAAAATCTATTCAGAGCATATCACTAATCAGTTCACAGAACATCTGGAAAACAGGACAATATTTAAACTTCAAAATTGTTCATGATGGCAAAATTTAATATATTTGTGGTCTTTAAATTTTTTATTGTGTGACTGGATACTATAATTGATTAAAATGAAGCAGAGAAGTTTCAAAAATAGAACTAAAATAATTATAATAAAGTGTTTATAAGTATGAGCTTATTTAAAAATAGTGAAAGAAGAGGTTGAATTAGAATAAATATAAGCATCTGTCAGAAATCTTTGATTAAATAATTAAAGTAATTTCCATAAGAATAATACAGAGGAAAAATGCCTACCAGGCTTGGAGAATAGCAAATAACAAAAAGGCTGGAAAAATATTGTGAGTATGAGAAGTAGAAAAACAATCTAACTATAGCAGAAGGTTTATATCAGGATTACTACAAATCAAATCTAAATGATACACTGAGGTCAGATTTATGAAACCAAAAATAACCACAAATACTGAGCCATTTTTCTTTCTTTTTTTTAAATTACAAATAATAGAAAACTATTGTTGGTTAATGTTAACATATGGGTTAAGAAGGAATAATCTGGTGCTGATGAAAGCAAAAATAACTAGGAGAGGAAAAATCAATAGAGGCATGTTTTCTAAAATAGGTATGAGATAATAATGATTTGAGTAATGTTTATGTCAGTAAGATTTATGAAGTAAAATTTTTTTGAAAAAAGAATCAGTAAAACTGTCTCATATGATATATAAAACTAATCAGAAGAGTGATTTGAAGACAATTCCAATATAATGTTGGAGTGTTACATTTCCTCTTAGTTCATTATGAAAATCATTTAGAGAAAATATGTGCTTTTTTATTATAATTTGAGACATCAGCAGATATATAAAAATGTTGTGTGTAGTACACAGTAGAATGTTAAAGATATTTTTTTCATTTTAAAAAATTTCACAGAAAAATTAGAAGGTTAAGTAATAAAGTTTTAACTTGAACACCAAATTTGAAAATTAAATCATTATCCATTATGTTTCAAGTTTATATTCAAATATCTTGGTCATAATACAATTTGTATCCATATATGTATTTTGCTAAATGTTATAAGCAATGTCTTCATTTGACAGACTAGCTTAATAAACAAAATGTTTATTAGTAAAGGCTAATTTTGCTATTTAAGTAAATAATCTCATTTACTACTTCCAATAAAGTGTGAACTGTAGTTTTTCCTTTCAAAAGGTTTCTGGAAATATTAATTCTAAATGACATCAAAATAACTAAGTGGTCCAAGGCAATGGGAAAATAATTTTATTTTATGTAACTTATTTGTTAAGTCACCTCAAAGCAATTATTTAATGATTTGTTATAGCAAAACCACAAAATTATCTGACTCCAAATCAATATAAATTATTAATTTCCCAAGGGAAATATTTTCAAGTAATCAAAAGTTCAAATAAAAAGTTCAAGTCACATGATTAATATAGACTCAGCTTTATCAGGAGTGAAGTAATAAATTATTTTGATTAGAATATTTAAATTATGTTCACCCTTAATCACTGTTGCAACAGCAATAAAAATTTAATATTGAATGTATCAAATGCAATAAAAATGTGCCAGAAAAAACAATTGCTAAGGAAACTTAAAATCATGGACTGTTGTGATGTATATTAAAATGGATTTATACTTAGTCCTCTTAAATTATATAGGGAGCTTCAAAAGTTCTGGTGTAGCAAAAATCACAATCTTCAAATCAAGGAAACAGGCAAATATTCTTACTTCATCTCAGGAGTCAAAGTTAGTGATGTAGCCTGATAAGTCAAAATGTGGTCTACAGTCTTCTGAGATCTTGTAAAAATGTTAAAGCTCATACTCCACTTCAAACCTGCAAAATAGAAATTGGCGTTGTAATTAAATTCTCTTTTGCCTGTGTATGTTGCAATTTCAGAACACATAAATATACATAAATCCAACAGGCCTAAGACCCTATGATTGGGGAAATGTATATTTTCTGCCAATAAAATTGCCATCTGTGTCTTAACATATTTTGTGATGTCACTCACTTAGTTAAAAATATATAAAATACATTCTGTTGGGGAGCAGTGGGAAGTGGGATTAACCTCCCAACACTTGGCTGGTGGATCAATGTGAATACCCAAGGATACAAACCTGTGGTCCAGGGGTAGGAAATTCCAAAACTGTAGCAATGTTTGAGGGATCATATAGTAATGGAAATTCCTTATGAGCTAGTATCATACATTATCACTTGGTCCCATAAAGACATTCTTTGTGAAAAATATTGGATGATTAGATTTTAATTCAGGAATGGTTAAAAAATAAATAAGTTATGTGAATTTAATACAGGATCTGGTAACTACAAAAATACTTTAATGTATTCAGATATTGATAAGAATAGTTTTTAAAAATTATGACTTTATAGTATCGATTGTTTATAAAGTTAATGAGGGGCTACTTTATAGTATATAGATAGATCAAATCCTTATGTTGTGCACCTTAAAATATAATGTCATTTTTTTCTTAATATAAGTGTAAATTGTTGGTGGCTGGAGTCCATTGGGTAGGGCATTTGCCATGCACATGGTTGAAACATGTTTGACCCCTGGCAATTTTTTCTTTAACTTACCTTTTCTAAGCACTTTTGTTATAAGATTGTTTGTAATAAAGTTGGATTTATTTTACAGTTACAAAGTTGTTCTTGATTAAATTTCAGTCATACAATGTACAACACCCCTTTACCAGTGCGAATTTCCAGTCACTAATGTCCTCCCCCACCTCCGGCCTCGCCCCTGCTTCCTCTGTAGCAGATATTTTTCTTCTCTCTAGCTCTGTCTCTTTCTCTCTCTCTTTTTTTCCTTTGAGAAACTGAGGTTTGCACTATTGTTACTGAAGAGGTATCATGCATATCACTGTATCTCCTTTCAGCATCCAGTTCTTGTCCAGAGTGAAAATTACCAACTATCATTGTCATGTGGTCCCTTCTCTGCCCTACTGTATTCCCACTATCCCACTGTTTTTGGCAAGCTTCCTACCATGGACTGGTCCTCCTGGTCTTCATCTCTATTGTCTCTGAATATTATTAGCATACTATTTTTTGTATATCTCACAAATGGGTGTGTTTATCCCTCTCCCTCTGACTCACTTTGTTCAGTGTAAAATTTTCATATCCATTCCTATATAAGCAAAATCATGACTCCATTTTTAAAAGCTGCATAATATTCCATTATTTAGATTTATAACTATTTCTCCATCTTCTCATCTGTTCTTCAACACGAGGATTGTTTCCAGATTCTGGCTATTGTGCTGTATTCCTATTGGGCATAGGAATACAAAGGGCTTTTCTGCAATGTGCTTTTGCACTGTTAGGGTTTATTCCTAACAGTGGTATTGATGGATCACAAGGAAGCTCAATTTCTAGGTTTTTTTTTTTTTGAGGAATATCCATATTGTTTTCTAAAACAACATTCCCACCAGCAGTGAATGAGAGTCCCTTTCTTTCAGCATGCCCACTAGTACTGGTTGTTCTATGTGAGTGTATTCTATGCAAAGTGTTCTATGTGATGTGTGCTAGTTGCAGTGGTCTGAGATATCTTATGATTGCTTTGATTTGCATCACCTTTATGATTAGTGATGTGGAGAATTTTTTCATGTGCTTTTGAACACCTGTATTTCTTATTTGAGGAAATATATGTTCACTTCTACTCATTTTTGGATGGAATTAGATGTTTTTCTCTAAGTTCTGCCAGTGCCTTATACATCTTAGATATTAACCCCTTATCAGATGAATCCCCAGAATTTTATATGATCCTCCAAGCACAACCAGTACTAATTCCTGAGTGCATTATCAGGAATAACTCATAAGCATTGGCAGGTATATCACAAAAATAACAGCAACAACAAAAATGTTGGGGCTGGAGACATATATACCATTTATAAGTTATTCTCTAATAAAAAAATTCAGAGAAATTTGGCTTAAAAATTTTAGTTGAGGGATCAAAGTGGTGTCACTAGAGGTAAGGCGTGCCTTGAAAGCACTAGCCTAGGATGAACCGTGGTTTGATTCCTTGGTGTCCCATATGGTTCCCCCAAGCCAGGAACGATTTCTGAGCACGTATCCAGGAGTATCCCCTAAGCATCAAATAGGTGTGCCCCCCAAACCAAAAAAAAAAGTTTTAGTTGATAAAGGATAGATGAGTGGAAGAAAATATTTTCATTCAACATATCAGATAAAGAATTGATATCTAATATATACTAAGTACTCACAACGGTTAACCCCACAAAAAGTACAAATACCTCTTTGAAGAAGACCAACAAATGATTATCAGACACATGAAAAATTGCTCATTATCATTTATCATTAGGGAAATCCAAATCAAGACAATAATAAGATATCATCTTACACCATGAGGATGACACAAATCAAAAATATTGGGAACAATCTGTGACAGCAAGGATGTGGTAAAAAAAAAAAGAACTCTCACGCTCATCCACTGTTAGTGGGAATGCTACCTGAACCAAGCCCTATAAAAAACAGTATGGAGGATTTTCAATGAACTCAGCATCAAACTGTCATATGACTCAACTCAGGACAAATACTGTTCATCGCGGACTTCAGTACAATAGCTAAGAGTTGGAATCAACCTAGATGTTTAACAAAAATTAGTGAATAATGAAGGTGTGATAGATATATACAATAGTATACTACATAATGTAAGGGATGATGCAAGAATACACGTTGCTGCAACATGGATGGAATGGAATTAAATGAAATACAACAGAAGAATAAGGATACAGAATAATATCACTCGTATATGGTATTTATAATAACTGTATGAAAAAATACAATGGTTTATATAGGGTTTCCAAGTGAGGAGACAGAAAGAAATTAAACGGAGGAGGATAAATACAAATATGAAAGGACAGGAAAGTCTCAAATGCAATGATGGTATTAAAAAGGACAGAACTAAATATCCAAGCCAGAGTCAACAACAATGAAATAATGAGACCGAAACTTTAACAACCCAAATTAAAAATGAACCTGTTATGCTGGCAGACTGGGACAAAGGGTGGTGGCATGAATATTGATGGAAGAAAGTTGACACTGCTGTTGAGATTGGTCCAGAAACATTGCATATCTAAAACTCAATTATGAAGAATTTTGTAAAGCACAGTAGTTTAACAAATTCTTAACATTTTTAGTTGAGATCTGTTTTTATTTACTGTTTAATTCACCAGAGGATAAGTGAATCAAGAAAGATTTACTGAATGTTATGTACCTGTGTTCTTATTTATTTTGGAACAAGTTTTTCACTTTTATAATCTTGCTACAGAAATTGCTTCAATTAAGTCAGAGAACTATTTCTTGCCTAAGCTTTATTCAATTTTGTTAAACAATTATAGCTCTGATTGTAATTGTGAATTGGACCAAAAAACTGTATTTTTGGTCTGTCTGCCTCATTTTCTTTTTTTGTTTAATTTTTAAATTTAAACACCATGGTTATAAGGTTATACACTATATTTTATTTATGTTAGAGATGAAAAGGATGAGCCAACCAGTAACAAGCAGTCCTTGAGCATTTACTTTGAGCACTATACCAGATATTTCCTATAAAATATCAAGGTCTCAAAAATGTTCAGTTTAAGACTTGTGTCTCTACTCAATAAATTCGGTGTTACTGTGACCTGTTACAGCTATTAAAAAAGTTAGGCAAACCTTTTCAATAATGTGTTTAAAACTTTACTATATATATTATAAAACCGTATGTTTCCAGGCTCCCATTATATTTCACAAAGTCCCAGTTATCATATTTCACATATACCCTGTTATATCTTATTCAGAACATACTCTAAAAAGTAAATATTAGATTATTTTGATCTTTAATTGCTTAAGTACCTAATTTAGATCTTAAATACATGCAATGATCTTTTCTATATTCCTATATGATAATGTTTATCAGATTATCTTCTCTAAAATTCTTGAAGCAATATTTAAAACCATGTTGTGACTTAATTTGAAAAGCTAACAAACACAGAATGTATTTAGTCATGTGTGGTATCAAATACATTAGCGTTTACTCAGTGTGCCCAGCAAAGAAATCTTCCTATAAGGTTTACCTTGAAATGCGCAAACAAGGTTCAATTTAGTTCTCAGGAGAAATTATTATCATTACTTAAAAATGTAAACATCTTAAAATTTTTTTCAAAGCTAAGTGCAGTAAAAGCCCTAGATATTGAGATGTTGTCCCATTTCAGTCCTTTGCTCTCTACCAAGTTAAAGAAGCAAACAGTGTTTTCTCTTTATAGGCAAGAGGAATGTTATGGGAGTTGTCATCTTGGTGTAAGAGTATGGGTGAACATAACAGAGAAATACATCTTTTTACTCTCAGTTTAGTGATAGAAGTAGAATACCTGTCTCAAATACAGGCAGGGGGTGGGGGAGGAGAAGATGGGGACATTGGTGGTAGGAATGTTGCACAGGTGAAGGGGGGTGTTCTTTTTATGATTGAAACTCAACTACAATTATGTTCATAATTACAGTGTTTAAATAGATATTATTAAAAATAAAGATCTCTATCACAGTAAAAATTAATTATATGGGTGAAGGTAACAGAGAGATTCATTTATACTCTCAGTTTAGATGAAGTGACTCCTCGATAAGTGCTATCTTTATCTTTCCTGATGTCCTGGATCTCTAACATTGGAAAATCCAAGATTGCTCCAATTTTTCTTTAGAACTCACTGCTGTGAAAGTTTTCCATATATAAACCATTAAATTGATTTTTCATTTTCTAACCTATCTGATGATGTTCTGATTATTCGTTGGAGGTTTTATTTCTCTTGTGCTGTGACAAGTACAATGCTTCATTTCTTCATTCTAGGGGAATCTATTAGTGTCTCCTATTTATCACAACATTTGAATAGTACAATATGAAAATAAATAACCAAAGATATATATTTAAACCATTTATAAATTTTGGAAAATATTATGAAAGAAAAGCATGAGACCATGAAAGGAAACTATTAAAAGAGACACTAGTCTCTTGGTCTTTAACTAATGTGAATAAGAAAGATCTTACTGGTAAAAGCATCATCTAACAATATATACACTAAACTAAATCTAAATCTTGCTTTTTTGTTTGTTTGTTTGTTTGTTTTGGACCACATCAAGTAGTGCTTCCATCTCTATAATCAGGGCTCACTCCTGACAGGCTTCATTTTTGTGGTGCTGATGTTAAGCAGGTCAGTTGCTTGCAAAGCAAGTGTCTACTCACTGTACTACTTTCCTGTTCCTATAATCAAAATTGATGCATCTCCCAATCCCTTGCTTATGGAAATATTTTCACAGAGAAATTGTGTTATTGCTTTACCCATAGTTCTAATGTAGTTACTGTGAAAAGTGAGTGTCTGGTTTAAATCTTTACTGTAGGTGTAAGGATTGCTTACAGAAGCATTCAGGACCTTGTCAAAGGGGGTGAGAATCAGGAAGATACTGTAAGAGGTCGACATTTATAAAATTAATACTGTGCATATTTTAATCTTTGTAAAAAGCATTTATATATCAAGTACCGAGAGAATACAATTTTTAATAGGAAACATGTAGACTTTTTGATATGATGAAATGGAAGACAGACTTCAAGATAATCGCAACTTTTGGAAGATTAAGGAATAACTCTCATAAAAGAGGAAGAAAAAAACCTGTATATAAATTATGCTAATCTATCCTTGAATGTCAAATATCAAACTATGAAAATTGTCTAAGAATAAGTAACTGAACTGAGGGTTGAATTATCACAAAAGAGATAGAAAGCAGATTGAGTCCAAATTTGTTGCACTCTAACTCAATTTTTTAAAATAATTTCACAAAAATTTTAAAAGAAAATTTTTCCTTCACAGACTTATAATCATAGTCCTTGATAAGTTCCCTGAAGTATTTAAAATGCAAATAGCAAGGATTATATGATTCATTCTCAAGAGCAAAGGCATGGAAATCAACCCCACACTGAAATTACAAGTTAAATTTTTTTCTTTATAAAAATGTTATTTTGCTCCCACCCCACACCAGCCTGTACTCTAGACAGGGTTTCTACTTCCATCATACAGTCACATTTTGTTATGATAGTTCTCAGTGTAATTATTTCTGTGACTGCACTAAACGATCCCTGTGGTGAGTTTCATGTCGAGAGCTGGACCCTCCAGTCCTCCTCTATTTTGTGTGTGTGGGGTGGGGAGGAAGGACACTTGAGACATTGGGGGACAAAAAAAAAAAGAAAAAAGTTATTTTGAATCACCATGAGATACAATTACAAAAATGCTAATGATTAAGTTTCAGTTATACAGTATTCAACAGTGCATCAGTGAATATTTCCTGCTACCAACATTCCCAGTTAACTTCCCACTCTTCCTCCACACCTTGCCTCTCGCCTCTCCTCTTCAGGCATCTCTCTCTCTCTCTCTCTCTCTCTCTCTCTCTCTCTCTCTCTCTCTCTCTCTCTCTC
>PVKC010018454.1:0-19637 GCA_004027635.1 Crocidura indochinensis
AAAACACTGGACTAGTTTGTAATACTATACTGCCTGACATTCCGTTGGCCTGCCTTCCTGAGATTCCAGTTCTGCTTGTTTCTTTGAAACCCAAGTTTCTCCCATTTCTTCCAAATGTTAGCAGTACTCAAAGTTAAAATTATCTTTTCAAATGAAAGTAGAAATGCAGTCATTAAGTCTAAATTCAATTCACTTGTCACAGTAGCACATGAAGGCAGCAGCAGCAGCAGCAAAAAAAAAAAAAAAAGGAAGAATTGTGAATTGTATTTTCTAGTTTTGAATTAATTATTGAAGGCTGGAGTCCCCCCAGAATCTCAGATACTCAGTTGTATCTTTGCTATCTTTGCCAGTTATGAAAAAGGACAGATGAAAATTCTCCATCTGAGCCAGCATGATCTAGTGTGATCTCTGGCATCTCATGCCAGTGACGGGAAATGAAAGAATGACTGAATCCCTGATGCAGAGACAGTACTTACTGGGTGTAATGGTGAGCCTCGTTCCTGCCCCGAAGGTTAATCTGTTGTTTCCAAAGTTAGAGCCACAGTGTTGTAAGTCCTTACAAAAACCATTGTTTCAAATTCTCCAGATTCTACTGCACACCCCCCTCACTTATCGGAAATCTCCTTGCAATGAGCCTGTGACATCAAAACTACCAGGGACACTTTCATGCCCTATCCCATGGGAACAATGAAGAGAAACTGAGTAAAAAAGACTGCAATTAATAAAGGTTTGATAAGTGAGAGCTGTTTTGATTTTTCTGCCAATTTTTTTTTCAGAGAGAACAGAAATCTTCTTTCTCTCTCTAGGTGTTACTAGTGAATTCCATTGGGTATGAGCACAGAAATGAGTTGGTGTCCCTGCCATCAAACTCCTTTTAGACCACTCATATTTCCCTCGGTTCTGAGGCCTCTCTCTTCTGTAGCTTCTGGCCTATTTGCTTTCCATTGAGCCATCCTTCCCATCTCTGCTCCTGACCTCTGTGCCACAAATGCCCTGCTTCTCTCAGTTCAGTCTAGAGGTGAGGAGGGAGTTGAAGGATGACTAAAGCTGCAGACAACATGGTCCCTGTCCCCTGGGATGGGAGTATCAGACAGAGAAGTAAAGACCTGTTGTGGCATAAGATGGTATAACTTCTTGGGGTAGTGGGGAGGGGTTCTTTGCTATGTCCTGGAGCAACTTAGAGAAATGCAGCCACAGACTTTTGACAGCTCTTTCTGGACTTTAAAGGTAACACAACAGTGATGAAAAAGGTTTCTTGGACTTACTTGGAAAGACTGTTACACGTGTCCCTCTCCCAAAAGAGAACTTCTGGTTACCGCTATAGCACTGTGATAGGAAGCTCAACAAAAACCAGGCAGAAGAGAAAGCCAGTATACACCTAGGGCCTGAACACCACCTACTGGCCAGCAGGCACACTGGGTCTCTTTCTTGTACAAATGCTTTAGCAGAAAGGAGGTTGGGGCTCAGAGTGGCTGTGACCTGGAGAAGCTGAGGGACCTGAGTCCTGGGAGAGAGGATTACAGGCTAATATGCATCCTGTGCTGTTCACAGTCTAATTAAAGGTGTAGGCCCATTTGTTTTATGCAGGAGCATTTAGAAATTCTTTTTCTTTTAAGATTTAATTTCTCTCCTGATGATCATATGATTCTGAAGTGCACTTTAATTAGGTCTCTTTATTACATCTTTTTGATGCCGGGAAGGATTTTATTTCTCTGTGAAATTTTGGGAACATCTCATTTTCTCTGGATTAACCCAGTATGAGGCTCAGCTCACCTTACTCCTTTCCAACCTGCTTCATTTCCCTAACTGCCCCCACCAACCACTCCAACCCCTTGCAATAAGCATCCCCATCCTCTCAGATCCCCCATGTCTGAGAACATGTGGGAGAGAATACAGGGCTGTTATTTGGATTTTAAAAGGACTCTTTCAAGTCCCAAACTCTGCTCTTTGTTTGTTTGGTTTTGTTTTTGGGCCACACCTGGTGATGCTCAGGGGTTACTTCTGGCTATGCACTCAGAAATCCCTCCTGACTTGGAGGACCATAAGGGACGCTGGGGAATCAAACCGAGGTCTGACCTAAGTTAGCGCGTGCAAGGCAGACACCCTACCACTTGCGCCACTGCTCTGCCCCCAAACTCTGCTCATTTTTTTTGTTTTGTTTTGTTTTTTGGGTCACACCCAGCAGCGCTCAGGGTTTACTCCTGGCTCCATGTTCAGAAATCACTCCTGGCAGGCTCGGGGAACCATATGGGATACAGGGATTCGAACAAATGACCTTCTGCATGAAAGGCAAACACCTTACCTCCATGCTATTTCTCCGGCCCCTATTCTGCTCATTTTTAAGATCAAAATTACACTTGTTGTTCTGTAGGCTTCGTCCATCCCTGATTGGTTTCTAAATAATTCAAGTTCCCTCAGCTATGAGTCCTCCACCTCTCACCAGGCATGCAACTGTTGGTGCCACTATGTTCCACAGGCAAAGTCACAGGGACATTTAATTTGGAATGACTGGTGTGTCTCCTGCCCAAACGTCAACTTGCAGAGGAGACTGCTACATAGCTGCCCAAGTCTTTGCAAGAACTGACAAGGTGACTCCCAGAGATCTTAGTCCCTCTCTTGAAGTCACTTTAAAAAGGTCCTCTCAGCTACATCTGGGATCTGGGAGCAGGGGATTCTGTCAGGGCAGAGAGGGCACTTACTAGGAATGTTTGCTTCTCTAGCCTGGTTGCATTGCAATTTTGAACATGCTGCAGTTTCTTGAAGCATCCGTGAGCTCCTGTCTTCTCCCTTTTCTATTATTCCATCATCCCTGACATATCCCAATCTGCATCTCATTTCCATTTCCAAGTCCTAGCTTGGTGACACCAGGTCCTCAGGCACCATTGATCTGCCTTTTTTGAGCTGGCATCTGTTCCCCAGCTCACAGTGATGAAAGGAGTGGAAATGCCAGGCTCTCTGAGGCTGAGATCTGGGCTCCTTGCTCCTTCTCTCTGGTCAATATGTTGTTCTCATTTGTCTGGCTAATGAAGAATTGCCCTTCCAAAGTGGATGTGCTTTGCTGAAATGACAACTCTGGAGAGCTAACAACAAAAGCAGACCTCTCAATGCAGTTTTGGTCTTTCAAGCCTTTTACTTTTTCTTTTCTTTCTTTTTTTTCTTTTTTAGCATATTTCAGTCAAAAGGACCCAAGGCTCAAATGTCAATTCCTAAGCTTTAGTGTCCAAGTTACTGGTCTGGCAAAAAGGCAACCAATATTGGCAGTCATGAACTCTTTCTTATCTACACCACACTTTCCTGGGCAATGTCTGACACATTCAAGAGAATCACAACAACCATTCATGAGCCTCAGAGCAGCACTTTTAGATCTACATCCAGCAGGTGGGACTCAGTGCTCCCCTAGGAGGAGCAGGTAATGTTAGAGATGCCAGGCTAACTCCTGTACACCCACAGAACAGGGGTGCCTGCTGCTTGAACAAAACAGGGCCCTGAAATCGCCTCTGGCATGTGGGGACACAGGCCTTAAGGGCGAGTCCAGGAAAATAGTCCCTAAACTTCCAATGGGAGAGGGAGTGATGACACTCTTCTCTGATCCTACCAAACAATAATGAAAGAACTTTTCAGAACTGAATGTTTCTCTCCTTCTGTCTCTCAGTCCTTTCATCTATCATTTTGAACACCCAGAGGGCTCCACACTGTGCTTGATCATTTCCATTAGAATCCCTGCTAGAAAGGGCCAAGAGGCTGAAAAGTCAAAATTTAAGATTGGGGTGTGTGTGTGTGTGTGTGTGTGTGTGTGTGTGTGTGTGTGTGTGTGTGTGTGTGTGTGTGCATGCGCACTTCCATTCTGGGGATATGGGGAGAGTATGGAATATGAAGTGTTTGGGCCTTTGCCTCATTCTTGGCTTCATGGTTAGTTGCCTTCCTTCTCAAGTATCAGCTTTCCAGAGCTATCTCCTTTTCTCTGCAGCAGGGAGTTTTACAAGGACTGACAGAAGGTATTTTATGCATCTTAAAAAAACCAACAACACCACCAACAAAAAACCAGTCGAAACTGCTCTCTCCTCCCAGCGGGGTGCAGCAGCAAATCCAGGAAGCCAAATCTTTCTATCTGCTCTAATTATCAGCACGGATACAAGTCACCATGAGGAGAAAGGTATTAAGCCCTGTATCTGAAATTCTTGGGAATTAATTGTAATCCTTTGCCTGGTGGTTTCAGTGATAGGAATGGACACAGCAGATCAACATTTCTTTCTATTTACCCCCCACCTCCCAATCCTCAATCTGTAGTTCTGCATCTGTAGAAGGAGTCAGAGACATGCAGGGCAACATTGAGGGATTTGCAATAAGACCTCAGATTCCCATTCAGTTTTCACGTGTTCCCTCTCTGCTTTCATTTCAAACTCACTTTGAACCAAATGCCACATTCTATTCACTCTCTGCGTGGAAGATATTTGGGAAAATGGCTCATCTGTGCCAGGAGAATTTAAGAATCAGATGAGGAAAAGCCTTTTGACAGGGAAGGACATTAATTGCTGAAGAGGTCCCAGAGGAAAGCAGTTAGAAATGTAGCTCTCCCATGTTGGGGTCCCATCTCAGATAAGGCTCTGAAAGCAGCAAAGATTGTGTTCTGGCTTTCTAGTCTCAAGGCTAGCATTGCCCAGCAGCAGGGGGAGAGAGTGAATTGTCCAGGGTACAAAAAGGAATCTGTGAGTTGAGATGAAAGAAAAGAAAGGATGCTGGTGACCTCTAGCTAACTTCAAATAAGACCTGGCTGCCAGGCAACCTCATTTCTTCAAACCAGGAGTGAATTCCCAGAATTTCCTCCATTCTATTGCACTTACTTGGCTGGACAGACAAGATGGTGCCTTGTCCAAATGTCAGCTTTCCATAGCTGGCACCACCTGTAGCACAGTGACAAGGGCCATTACAAGAACCCTAGGGGACTGTTGGAGCACACAGTTCTCTTTCTCTTTAAGTCTGAGGAGAGGATTCCCCCCCAAAGAGACTGAGGTTTTTCCCTGTCAAAGACCACAGGTTTCTTGGTCCTAGGACAGGGATCTGCTGTACTCCTGTTCAAGCCCTGAATCCCTGCCCCAATTTATTCTGGTTTCTGTTGGAGGCTCGCTGACTCTCCATGTTCAGCAGCTCTTCCTATAAAGGTCTCATTTCCATTTTACAGCATAATTTTCAGCACAATATTTCTGATCAGTTTTCAAGACATGTCTTCCCCTCCCTTTGAGGTGTCACACATTTTTGATGACAATGAATTGATTACAGGGAGACAGTTGGAGAGTATGGCTTTGGGGAGGCTGTCTAGAATTAGATGAGGTTTAGGTTCTAGCTTCCTATGCCTGCCCCAGTATAACTAAGAGGTACAGAGTTTTTTCTTTACATCCTTCTTTTTTCTGTGAGTCTCGAGCCTGGTGAAATGTTAGTGATATTTCACAGCTAGTTTACATGAGAGATTTTTTACAGCTAGTTTCTGTGGCTGACAGACACAACCATAGAAAGAGACTGAGCATCTCTGGGTCAGAGTTGTAGGAGCAATAGTTGTTCAGCTTACTGTGAATTCAGGATGATAATTAAGACCCCATTCTCAGGAAAGAGAAAAAATATTTTAGCTTTTAAATGTTTAAACTCTTCAACTATTTAGACTGAATTTGTGCTGGTTGCTTTCTTCAAGCGGCCACTTACTAGCAAAGGATCCAAAGCTGTAGCTGGTTTATCACCTACATGGAATGGATATGAAGGCAAGTCTGGGATTTAGCTAAGAAAAACCCATCTGATTTAAGGACAGTGGTTATGCATTTGAGTGACCCTCCACACTGCTTCCCTATTTCTTATCATCAGTTTAAAGAGCTCTCTACTTCATTCTCTTTAATATCAGGACAAACAAAACCCAATGCCTCAAATAGACAACACCAATGCTCTACTGAGGTCATGATCTCTCTGCCCTGTGGCTTGAAGAAAAGCAGAGTTTAATTATAGGTCTTGGACTGCAGCTGTACCTTATAGACTTTGCATATAGAGCCTCTTGCAGGGAAAATATAGCTTATCCCTATTGTTCAGAACGTTGGAAGGATGTTTACCCTGCACAGAGACTTCCTTTCTATGATTAGAATGTCAAAAATCCCTGTTCTCTTTAACATTTAAAACTTAGGATTTCTAGGTCTCTGTACCCTAAGATGCTAACCATGGAGTTTCTGTGCATACTTAGACATGAACCACAGCCCTGCTATAGCCTGCAAAACTCCAAAGAAGAAACTAGTCCTAACCCTAGAATTGGCTATTCACCTTCTGATAAATGATATCTTGAATCTCCCGGGATATTCCTGCGGATCCCCTTGAAGCTCTAATTAGATAGAACTATATAGAGCCCTTGAGTGCATGGAGATGTAACAATATCATGCCCATTGCATTCATTGTTGCTGTTGTTGCCAACTTGTTCTGACTATACTTCTACTGTGCACCTCAACTGTAATGGATAACCATGTTGTTTTCATCAGACAGGTCTGGTACAGAACATTCCAACCCTCAACTATTGAGGCTGCATTAACTTCTTTTGTTTTGTTTTTGTTTGTTTTTGTGCCACATCCTTTGATGCTCAGGGGTTACTCCAGGCTATGCGTTCAGAAATCGCTACTGGCTTGGGGGCACCATATGGGAGGTCCGGGGGATTGAACCATGGTCAGCCCTAGACTAGTGCTTGCAAGGCAGACGCCTTACCTCTAGCCCCACCGCTCTGGCCCCCTGCATTAACTTCTTAAACGCTGCATGCACAAAATCACTCTGCCACTTATACACTGGAAGCATATACCTGTGCAGCTCCCCTCCACCCCAAGAGTCTTGGATTGAATTTTGCAACATGTCTCTCCCTCCCAGGACTGTATCCTTTCCTAGTCAAAGAAAGCAGATCTGAGTAAGCATACAGGGCATTTAATCAGTTCCTAAGCACCACTCTGAGAAGTCCATTAGAAACACAGAGCTTTAGGAAATGCCCATAGGGACCCTAGTTCCTTCCTTTTACTTATAGCATTTTGAACTTTTCCAGGTACTCACAAATTAGTAACATCAGGGAAGTGTGGTTCATATTTGAGGGAGAGAATGCTCCTTTTCATAGCTGGACTAAGGTAGCGGCTCAATGCTCTGATAACTGAAGGAGAAGGAGGGTTAAATGTACTGCCTGGGTTAATGGGTTAGTCCACCATGGAGAACTTTCTTACTGGATGGGGAATTGAGAACAGTTAAGAGGTATAAAAAGAACATAGAAAGAAAGAAAGATAGAAGTCTATCTATTGAATTTCTAGCATTTATTAATGACATTGTAGGGCCCATTATTTCAGGAGATAAATTTAGGGAAGCTTTAGTATCTAAGTCTAGAAGATTTATATTTGGTCTATTGAATTTGCATAGTCACAATATGCCAATTACCTCTTTATCTTTTGGCAAACACTTCCTGGCTTTAGCTGAATCCCTCAGGATCTTGTGTTCAATTTTTCTCTCTGTACCAATAACCTCATTTAAGATAGATGATAGTAATGGTTTTTTGGCCAAAGGTAATTTAGTATTTGTACAATGGATTTCTAATCTCTCTGATGGGGCTCATACTCTCCCAATACAAACATTAGATTTGGAAACTAACCTGGAATATTTTGGGGGCATATTAGCAAGTTAAATCCAAGGGAAGAAATGTTTTGCTTCCTATCCCTCCACCCCTCCACCTCCAGTGCCTTCAAACTTACTTGGATTCACAGTTAAGAGAGTTCCTTTTCCAAATGCAAGCTTATAGTTGCCACTTCCACTTTCAGCACAGTCTGGAGAGACTTTACAAAAACAATGCAGGAATTGCTCTTTGCAAAAGGGTTTTGGGGATTAAGGGTAAAGGATTGTTGGTTCTAGTCCTGTGTTAACCTGAAGATTTTTGGATTATAAATTTAGAAGGTAACTGCTAATGAGCTTTGATAAATAGTATTTATTTGTTTCTAGTAAAAAAAAAGTTGCTTTCCTTCCCTTCCACAATCTGAACTCCACCCTCCAGTTTTAGAAGTAATTTTGTGGGTCTTTCTTAATTATCTAAATCTGGTACCCACTCACATTGTTTCTGTTTTTTTACTGAATTAACCTACATTCATTACTGGTTCTGGTTTATTGCAGAAGGAAAGGAGAGTGAGAAGGCTTTTATAGAACTATGTTAAAATAAAAATTTGAGGGATTGTTGACTTTCCTGCTCTTCTTCCCTATGGTATTATTCCCTGATTCAAGAGCATAGGTTCCTCTAAGAAAGCAGGTTGGGAACTGGAGAGATAGTACGGCGGTTAAGGCTTTGGTTCGATACCTGGCATCCCATATTGTCCCCTGATCACTGCCAGGAGGGATTTTTATTGTAGATCCAGGAGTAACCTGGTATGGTGAAAAAACAACCAACCAACCAACCAACCAACCAACCAACCAACCAACCAAACAAACAAACAAACAAAAAAGTAAGTTGGTCCATGGGATAGAGGAAGAAGCTGTGGGAGCCCCATTACCATGAATACTCACTGGGGTTAATGGTCAGCCTGGTTCCTTGGCCAAATATTAACTTTCCTGCAGTCCCTGAGTTACACCACAGAAAAGGGCTTTACATAAACTGGGAGTCTCACCCCACTTCCTGGAGGAAGGCACCTGTTAGGCCCTCCCAGAACTCATGCTTGCTGACTACAGACAGAAGGAGGGTGTCCCACAAACCAGGGGTCTTAGGATGCATCTTTGGGCTACCTGTTTACAACTTGACAAGTTCCCCTGAAGTGGTTATAAACATCTACCAAATTTTTAATTTTGTTGCAAGTCACATATGGAACATCACATCTTCATTTTTACTTCATAGAACTCTAATTTTTTTCCTTTAATTTTTCATCAGCCTTTAGGGGATCTTTAAGCCTTTAAGGGTCTCCCCCAAAACACTTGGATTAAAAAAACCCTTAAAAGTCTGAATATGCTAGGTCTTCAGAAGTTAATCTGACTGCTTTCTTAATATTTCTGGTTGCCAAACAGATGTTGGCATGTTGTGGATGTTTGTGCAACTGGGATCCAAGCCATGGCTTGAGACAGGAAAGGTGAGAGGGAAGACAGAAAATCCAGGGGGAAATTCTGTCCTGTGAGACTTCTGGGCTCTTCAGATTTACAAAAACTTATTTATGAAATATTTCCCCTAACTCGCTTTCCTGCACTATTTCCAGCCTTGCGGTGACTCCCCTTATCTGAATGTTAGGATATACCCACCCAACTTCTCTTTACTCTGAAAATAGGCCTGTTTTTTTCCTTCCTCTGCTCAAGGAAATGTGATTGAGAAACACTTTCCAATTTTACAGAGTGAAGAGGATTAGGAGAAAATCTGCTTGTTCTCTTCTTCCCCCTTCCTGATTTTCTTCAATAAAAGCTATTTATGGAAACATCCCCTTTAGGGTTAGAGAAACATGGCAAGCATCTAATCGCTTCATTTTTTTTCTTGCTTATCTGTTTACAGCAAGTCATATATTTATAATCTAAATTTACATTTCATTTCCATTTGCAGATTTTCTAATGCACTTTTCTATTATTTCCAGAACACTGTGTGTGTATAATGATAAAGTCTATTGAAATAAACCAATTCATAAAGACTGTGGTGGGAGTCTGGAGTTTGACATTTCTCTGGTCCAAGACAGGGTGGAAGCAAACAAGTTATTATTACTCTTCCAGGCAAACACAAAGATCAACATTGTTCCGCCAACAGAGCAGCTAGGCTTGGGGTGGATGTGCTTATGTCTCAGTAACTATCTACTGAACATTGCTCCTTAGGATTAATTTGGATTTTCTTTTTAATCTAGCTCCCAAATGTCAGCTTCTCACCTTTTTAGCTCTAAGAATCTCTGACAGGCAAAGCTTAAGGTAAATCTCATGGATGTTTTTTTGAATCTCAACCAATATTTCATCTTTGTACATAACACGAATAAAGGAATCAAAAGAAGGATGATTATAACACCTCTGGGAGAAAATGTATAACAGTTCATTCACCACTAGAAAAAAATAAAAATAAAAATGGAAGGTGCATTTTTTTTTTCTGATAGTCATTTCAAATGCCCATCCTACTTTGGGACATAGCAACTGATCTAACTCCTCTTTGGATTGTAGTTAGCAACTGAACACACTGACCAACCTGCATATCCTTTTTTTTTTTTTTTAATTTAATACACAGGTGTTAGGGAACTGGAATCAAACCCAGGTCTCTTTCTTGTAAAATATATATCCCTCTCTATGAACCTAAGTGAAAATGCACTTTTATTTTATTTTTTAATTTTTTAAATTTTATTATTATTATTATTATTATTATTATTATTATTATTTTTTGGTTTTTGGACCACACCCAGTGACGCTCAGGGGTTACTCCTGGCTATTCGCTCAGAAGTCGCTCCTGGCAGGGACGGGGGACCATATGGGGAACTGGGGGATCAAACCGCGGTCCGTCCTAGGTTAGCGCAGGCACCTTACGTCCAGTGCCACCGCCCGGCCCCTTATTTTATTTTTAAGTTAAAACATTTTGGTTTTGGGATCACACCTGTTAATTCTCAGGACTTACTCCTGGCTCTGTGCTCAGGGATTACTCCCAGTGGGACTTTGGGGACCATATAGGGTGCTGGGAATTGAACTGAGATAGGACCTCACAAGGCAAGTGCCTCTGCCTCTGTATTATCTCTTCTTAATCTGTATCCTTATCAGAAAACCTTACAACTCTTGCCCTGTGTGAGATTTTGAGTGATGGATATGAGGTGATTCTAATCATTCTGATCTGGATAAAATAAAGTGTGGTTTAGTTGTTTCTATCAAGACGCTACAGATCAATTCTTTTAGATCAGGTTACATTACACACTGTTTGCCATCCTCCAGGATATTTCAAGAGAGGCAAAATTAAAATCATGGAAATGGGGACCATAGCATAAAGTAGGGTGCTAAGTGGTAGGATGGGGTAATAAAAGTCAAAAGGGGACCTGAAAAAGGTTGAGAGCATTGCTTTAGTCTAATCTAATTTCAAACCCTCATCCCATTCTAAATGCTTGCCTTCCCTGCACATTAAAACCTCAAGTTAGATTCCATTTGTCAGATATGTGTCTCCAGCAGTGACAAAACAAACACAAACTTAACATTTCCAAGCACTTAAAGGTGTTGCAGAAATAGTCCTAAAGGGGCTCATTAGCATTTTCATTGAAAAAGACACATGGCGTCAAGTCCCCAGAGATGCTAATAATTGGGTGATTAATTCATTGATCTCTCTCTGAATTTCTAAGAGTATTGGCTTATGTTTAGAATCAAGTAATCATTTTAAAATCATACCTGGCCTAACATTCAAAGTCGTTCCTTTTCCAAATGTCAGCTTATTGTTCATTGTATCACACAGTAATAGGAGACTCTACAAAAACTCAGCTACCCAAACTCTTTGCTACACCAAAGAGCCCCCTGAGAAATCCTGTTCTTTGTAAAGAAGGGCTGGTTGTAGAATTTATAGATTGCTAATTTCTAGTGCTATTGTCAGTTTATTGGATATGCTCCAACACCATCCTCCAACCCATCTCCAACCCTCAATCTTCACGACCCACTTACTTTGGTCCAGTCAGAGCAGGAATTGCCAAGCTCTGATGATAGATTTTGCTGATTTTTCTTATGCAAAATCCCAGCTATTCTATTAAAAAATTTAAGCTTTCCATGATCTACCTCCTTAATTCAGTACTCCACTAGTATTGCCATTCTCATCCAGTAGCTAAAATGCCATATGAGATCCCAGTGTCCCAGCTAAGGGAAGCTAATGGTTGTTTCAATCAGGTTTCATTTATGATACTACTGTAGTTTGGACTTGGATTCCCAAAGTGAACTGGAATTTGTTTGTTTGTTTGTTTTGGGACCACACCCGACAGCACTCGAGAGTTATTCCTGGCTCTGTGCTCAGAAATTGCTCGTTGGCAGGCTGGAGGACCATATGGGATGCCGGAGATTGAACCTGGGACCATTCTGGGTCATCTGCGTGCAAGGCAAACGCCCTACCGCTGTGCTATGACTCGGGTCCCTGGAATTTATGTATTTATGTATTTATTTATTTATTTATTGGTTTTTGGGCCCCACCCGGCAGTGCACAGGGGTTACTCCTAGCTGTCTGCTCAGAAATAGCTCCTGGCAGCACGGGGGACCATATGGGACACTGGGATTCGAACCAATCACCTTTGGTCCTGAATCGGCTGCTTGCAAGGCAAACGCCGCTGTGCTATCTCTCCGGGCCCGAATTTTTTTTTGGGGGGGGCACACCCGGTGACGCTCAGGGGTTACTCCTGGCTATTTGCTCAGAAGTCGCTCCTGGCAGGCACGGGGGACCATATGGGGAACCGGGGGATCGAACTGGGGTCCGTCCTAGGTTAGCGCTGGCAAGGCAGGCACCTTACCTCCAGTGCCACCGCCCGGTCCCCCGAATTTATTTTTTTGATGGAAATATTTTTAATACTGAACTCTTCCTTTTCGACTTTTAAATATAAGTCAGTTTACTTATTCCTTAAATTAGTTGTAATGAGAAGCTCAATAGACTTGATGTTTGAAAAGCACTGAACAAAGGTATTTGTTGAAGCCTAACTTATTCAAAGCAAATATTTGTTAAAGGTCATACATGCTACTCAATTATTTTACTCTATGGGCAACACCTGTTAAATGACAAAATCAAAACAAAAAATGTCTTATATATGAAAAAATTTTAGGATGGGCTACACAAACTAGGAATTATCAATGCTAGTTGGTACATTATTAACATTCTAAAATTTTTTTTGGGGGCCACACCCGGAGGTGCTCAGGGGTTACTCCTGGCTGTCTGCTCAGAAATAGCTCCTGGCAGTCACAGGGGACCATATGGGACACCGGGATTCGAACCAAACACCTTTGGTCCTGGATCAGCTGCTTGCAAGGCAAACGCCGCTGTGCTATCTCTCGGGGCCCAACATTCTAAAATATTAAATGACAGGAATAATTCTTATAAATCCAACACAGAAAACACATACTTAAAACATCTAGATATATTATAGTTCGATGAACCAACAGGCCTGACTCAAATCTTAGAACATGTTACTTACAATCATTAAGGTTTTGGATGAATTTATTCAAAGATCTAGGCTCATAATGTACTCTGTGCTAATGTTCTATATAACTGTTAATGTTCTATATAACTGAAATCCAACAGCAATCTGATGATTCTAATCTCACCTTACCAGGAGGAATAATAAAATTAGAAAGCAATACCATTTTAAATCAGGATAAAATAAATTTGTTTCAGGCACTTTCTCTAAAGCTCTGCTCCTCATTTTAAGTTAACGAGGACAAAGATACAGAAACCAAATATGGAAAACTACTTCTCTTTGTTTAGGCCTTTTTATGATAATTAACTTTGATCACATATTACCCTGAAAAAAAAATCCAAGAACTGGGACTTTAGAAAATGAGGTTCCAGAGAGGAATTTGGAAATCTTAGTTACTCAAACTTACATGGGTTTACCATCAGTTTTGTTCCTTTTCCAAAGATGAGTCTCTCAGATCCACTCTGAGTAACACACTCACAGGTCACTTTACAAATACTGTCAGGGACTTATCCCCTGTCATAGGAGTTTTTACTCCTCTAAACATTCCTGTGCTCCTCAGTACTTTGAGGGCAAGGGAGCACATGATTTGAGTGGTTATACAATTGCATGCTTACTCCTGAAAGGGAGAGGAACTATTGGGAAAAAAAAAAAAAGCAAATCCTGACTTCATAGCCAGGTATATAATTGTCTTAATTAATTTGCTATTTTTTTCTAGCTGTCTGACAGATACAATAAATTTGAAGGCCTCGGGTTTTGGAGTCAGGCAGACTTAATTTTGAAGCAAAGAGAAAGTCCCTTAACTTGCTGTAACACATATTCTCTTTCTATAGTGTGGGAGAATGAGCCCTCCTTTGGGGAAGCTATGTCTTCTGTATCCACCTGTCTTCACTTACTGAGAGCTGGGAAGCCTTTTGAAGGATTATTTTGGCAACTTTAGAGACACAACCACCAGTGAGTTTTCTCCCAAATATTATACCCCATGAGAAATCATTTAGTTCTAGAATAGAAAAAAAAGCTAAATTCCAGATTTACTTTCTTGTTGCATCAGTTTAAATAAGCTTCTTAACACGTTACTTAACCTCTTTGTGCTTTCCATAAATATATGTCAAATAACTAATTAAAGTTTCTTTTTTGTTTTTTAACTTTTGGGCCACACCCACTGGTACTCAGAACTTACTTCTGGTTCTGTGCTCAGAAATTATTCTTGGAAGACTTAGGGGACAATACGGGATGCTGAGGATCGAATCAGAGTCAGCTGTACTATCACTCCTGAGAGTTTTTTTTTAATGAGGATAATAATGGCAGCTACTCCACAGACTTGTCAAAATGAAGAAATGTGATAGTGGCAGAAAATATGAACCAAAGTGCTTAGCATATAGTAAGCAATTAATAAATCATCATTATTTTCTACCCAAGAAGCCAAACACATTGCTAAATACATTTCTTACTTCACAATGAAATAAAAACCTAAAAGTCCTTGGGCACCTCTCACATTGATAAACCAGCAGGACTTGGAGCATAACAAGGACAGCTAAGCAGTTTGATGAGGGAGTGGAGTTAAGTGATTTTGTGAGAATTTAGCAAAAGTAGCATCCAGCTGCATGTTGCACTTTCATGGCTGATCATTTCAGGGGATGTGAAAGGGCATCTGGGCAGGATTTGAAGAATGCAAAGATAGGGCAAGAGGCCATATTCCCTCTAGTTGGTATAAATGTAAATTTCAAATCATATTTAAGAAAAATGGTCAACATATTCTTCCACTTACCGGGATTCACTATGAGTTGAGTTCCCTTCCCAAAGTTCATCTTAGTGACACCAGTTTGCTGAACACTGTGCTGAAGCGCTTTGCAAAAACCTGTGGCACCAACTTAAGGAACTTAGCTATGCAGAACTTCTGAAAACTAGAATTTTCCTTCATCTGCCAAGCCTCTGAGGTGGGAAAAATGATGGTAGATTTCTGGTAGTCTAGAGCTGCAGGCTGAGAGGAATGTTCAGGCATAGGATTGCCACTTTAAGACACCCAAAGGTTCAGTAAGGCAATTTTGCAAATATATTCTGTGATCCAAAAATTGCCTAGCCAATGTAGTCTACCAATGAATATAAAATGCCATGACTGAGAACTTAACCCTGTAGAATTTACAGGTATAGTCTATGTATGAAGATGACACCATTGTTTTCATTTGGACCTTTTCCATTTCTGGGGCTGAGATGGCAGTAACATTCCTCTAGTCTCATTCTTCTCCTTCCAGATTCCCTTTACTCCCACAGCAGACATTTAATGAATTCCCCTCCGGAACTTTGAACTTCTGTTTGACCTCACTCAGTTTAGGATAAAGCCTATTTGGGTGCAAATGGCCAAGGACCACAATATCTTTCCCTTTGGTCTAGCTGGTCAGGTCAATATCTGAGCTACCTTGACTTTGCCCTAGACCAGGCCCAGCTCTGTAATTGAAGTAGGCTCAAAACCTCTCTGGATTTTACTGGCATGTTTGAAAGACCAGAAATGAATTACATGATTTTTAAGAACTCTCAGAATGCATAGTCTTCAATTTGAGTCCCTGTATCTTATTTATTAAAAAGCACTGTGCCAATGTCCTCCACCCCTCTTCCCCAGGGTATCTAATCTTCCTTCTATTTTCTAAACAAAATAAAGCAAATAAGCAAATAAAAGAAAAGTACCTCTCTACTTATTACGTAGGGAAATAGAATTTTCCAAACTACCATCTGCCTTCACATTTGATTGTTTTAGAAGTCAAGTCAAAATTTTGGAGCTAAATCCTGAGGGAGAAGAATTCTTTCTATCTTTGGGGATTCTAGATAATTCAAAAGCCAACCCAAATAAACAGATACATTTGGTTTAAAGTTGGTAATTTCTAAGTTACACTCACTTGAATGCTGTTCCAAATGCTAATTTCTTATTTCCTTCCCTCCCATGGGGCAGGCACCTTTACATAAAACACAGGCTCTTGCTTACCCACAGAAAAGGTGGTTTGGGTTTTATAGACTTTTCTCATTGGGTCAGGGAATTTATGCTAGCCTAGAGCATTTGCTCAGCTCTTTGGTTGCCAAGTGTTAATTTGTGAGGCAGGTTCATCAACACAGTGACATTGTGTGAAATGAAGGTACTACCCTATTTAGAGTGCACAGAGACTTCAATGTTGGGGTTCTCATCTTTGCACACAGTGCCTGAGACCTTTACCAAAAGTAACTTCTGAGAGCAAGGTTGTGACTTCCTCTTCTCAGACCTTATTTTAATGTATTTAGGGGTTCACTAGGGGGTGAGCTTTGTGAGCAAGGTCAGAACTAGCCTTCTCTTACCAATGCAGTCCAGGACTCTGGCTAAAAGCAAGACTACCCAGGTTCGGATGGTCCAGCTGTCTTCTCCACCACACAGGCCATGGAGACTCACAGCTCCTGAGCATCTAGCAGGCAGGCCATTTCTGTTTTCCAACCCCGTGGTGCAGAAATAACTGCCTCATGACTTCCTCCTGGCTTTGACCTGCAGGCAGGGAAGGAGATGTCAGTGGGCATCAAGCACACATCAGAGGCCGAGCTTTTTTCATGATTGGAAAGACAGAAGGTGCCATTTCTTCTCTGTTGACTGCTGGGATTCTAATTTCAGAAATGGATGCTTCTGAAGAGCTTTCCCCTTGTATATTCTACTGATCAGCTCAAGAAAACGTATAATTGGGAAGATAAACCTGCCTTCAAAATAATGAAATCCAGGCTAAAACCGTTCATAAAGTTATATCTTTGACTACCTGGTGTTTTAGATTATCCATGCTGTTGTGCACAATCTCTGAAATTAAGCTAGTTACTCGAAGCTACAGGTAATCGTGATTTGGTTTTAAAGGTAAAAATCTGTTGTCCTGGTTCATCCCATCTGAGCTCGTTGACCAAGCCCCTTCATCCTTTAAGGCCAGGATACTAATTTCCCAAGAAACAAACCCCATGGATGCCTGGAAAAATCTGTCACCACTTAATAAATATTTGTTGTCCTGCCTTTTTTGTTTCTGTTTCTTATGGAATACTTGGATAACTCTCTGACAATTTTCAGACGAATAAAGATTAATTCGACTAGATATCATTTGCTGAGTTTCATGATGCCTGTGGCTGTAGCTCTGAATATCAGTTTCTTTGAACACAGTTCACACAGAAGCACAGACCTTTACAATAACCAGCCGCCTCAGTGTAATTGACACATGTGTGACATCAGCTCTGTTCTCTTCTTCCCTAGGCTGACAGTCCTCCTTGTCTCTTCTGGGTACTCCATTTTCCTTCTTTTAAAGTAGAGATAGGAGGGAGCAGAGTAGATTTTAAGGATGAAGATGACAAATATGATAACAAAATGTTATCACACTCTGCAGTCTTCCTTTTTTCTGGTGTGTGTGCCAAATTGAAAATTTCTTTTTTTACCAAAGGTTGTTCTCAGCGTTTTTCTCTCTCCCAGATGTAATAATAACTTGTATTCCAAGTTGGCATCTGGGTATAAACATCCAGGCTCTGATGAGTCATGCATATTGAATCAAGAAATTTTGCAACCCCACCAATGAAGACACAGGCTTTGCTTTTCTTCTTGAGGGGCAATGAGGAGTTTAAGCAACATGCACAAGGAACTATGAACTAAGAATGTGCTCAAGTCATATCTGCAGCTTTATCATTAATATCCCAGAATGAGAGCCCTGGAAGGGAACCTAGAGATTGACTGGGCCTCATTTTAAATAAGAAGAACTGGAGACCTTGAGTTATGAAATATATTCAAGGTTATGCAGGCCCAGAGTCAAGGTATATGAGCTTCAATTTCCTCTCTAGCTTCTCTCCCTCAGGACATATCAGAATGAAAATCTTCCCTGGTGGTCTCTGTCCCAGTGATTCTCCTGGTCAGTTCAGGTAGGATTCCCCCTGTTAAATGGAGAATAAACCGTACAAGAGAGGAATTTGGCTTTGGGACATGCTTTATGATTTTAGAGAGAGGATAAAGAGAGAGAGAGAGGGAGAGCATCTTAATTTATTGGAAAAATTTTATTTCTTAGGCTGCAGGCAACAACAATTGATGGTGAAAGAAATGGTCCATGTGATCCCAGGGAAGTCAAGGGAAAGATAGAGATTTTAAAACGTTGCCCTTTACCAAAAGGATAATCCAACAGAGAGTTGGGGCTGATTATGGTTTCTCTGCAGGATACATTGCAGAAATGACATCTAGAGCAGGGTGGCAGATGCAAAAACGGTGTGGTGTTACCTCCTGCTCCAACTCCCATGGCAGCCACCGCTAATTGACTTATCATTCTCTCCCTCTGAATCTCGAAGTGGCCTTACAAGCCATCCTAACTGGGTTTTGGATAGCTACTATCAACTGCTAGCATTTGGTAATTGACTCACTCTTCCAGTTCCAGTTGCAAAGAAATTTAGGCATTGCAGATATATGTTTGGTAAAGAGCCAGGCTAGGTCCCACACAGTCCTTTCATCAAAAGTATCACTTACCTGTTCTTGTACAGGTTGCTTCAGAGCTGGAAGAAGCAATACTATAGAGTCGTTCTTCCTCATCAGTTTTTCTCCAAACACAGAAGGTGTACTGGCCAGCAATCCATGCTAAGTTCTTTATATCTGTTCCTGCTCAGAGATCAAGGTATCCACCTCCCCACCCAATAAAGGCCTTGGAATGGCTTTGTGTTGCTCTTGTGTGGGGTGGAAGACATCTGCAGGTCACTGGTCTTCCTTTCCATGCTTTTTGCTATTGGCCCGGTCTTTGCTGGGTTATCCTGGAAAGCTTTGTGGTCAGGAGGAAGGTGATGCTGAAACCATTTCTCTTGTTCATTTGTTCCATGACCACATACCCAAACATTTTTAACCTTTTCTCTTTTAATCACATTTCCATTCTTTCATCAAAACGAGATGCATACATCCAGGTCCATACAAAGAAAATTTTCTATAACTTCTGCTGTTGCCTTAGGCTTTTTGCTGTCTGGAAAACATTACCACTGCATTTTAGGGTACCAGCTCTCATCCTCAGAGGCAGAGTCCTCTCTGAGCGATTGGGAGAAAGCCCCAGGGGCCCACAGAGAACACCAGGTGCATTCTCAGGGTTGAAAGGGAAATGGGAACAGAAGTAGCAGATTTGACTGAACTTGAGAACAAAGAATCTTTTCCTCTGAACTATTTTCTTCCCCGCATCCAGAATGACCCATTAATGGAGATAGGCTAATTAGACAGCAGAGGGCGCTGTGAGGTAGAAAACAGCCACGCACCTCAAAGGGGAGTATAGGGTGTGAGGTGGGAGGGAGCCCTACAGAGACCTTCACCTGGTTCAACAAATCCTGAGACCTACACTAGCTTCAAGGGTTCCCTTAATGGGGGAGTGGTCTCAGGCTAATGAAAATCTGTCCAGAGGGGTCTGAGGCTAATGGAAATCTGTCCAGAGTAGGACCTTGAAAAACTGCTTAAGAGGATATGGGGTGCAGAAATTCAAGGACTGTATTAGGTCTTAAATCAGGAGACTCATATTCTTACACTCTGGG
>PVKC010018455.1:0-19645 GCA_004027635.1 Crocidura indochinensis
CTAGAGGTGCTTGGGTTACTTTTGATTCTTTACTCAGACATTATTCCTGATAGACTCTGGGATCATGTGGGATGCCAGGGATCTAATGCAGGTCAATCACATGCAAAGCCAAAACCATAAAAGCTGTGCTATAACTACAAAATAAGTATTTTGTTTCAAGTGATTTGTTTATAAATGATCAAGATAGTATGCATAGTAAGAATTTTGGAGATTAGGCACCCAACATACCATAATGTTCCCAACCCCTCCAGGAATTATTCCTTCATAGAGATAGGGATAGCCCTCGAGCGCTGCTGGGTGTGACAAAAATATTTAAATAAATATAAAGTATTACAGATCTTTAGATAATACAACTCTGGTTTTCTTTAAATAGATAAAGCTTTCAATAGATGTAATCCCCCCTTCTTTAAAGTGATAGTAGAGAAATATCATATCTCTGATGTAAGAGTTATTTCTTGAAAATAGTCCATCTATTCGCATCAACAAACATATTGTAGAATTTGGAAAAAGACGTATATTCTCATGAGATCTGGATTTTGCATTTGCATTTATTTGAGATTCTTTCTGTGTAGTGTATTTTTCCCCTCAAACCAAGGGCTTTATCCATTTGACAGTTATAATGTCCCTGCTTACTTATTCAGTGTGATGTCACTCAATGTTATTAAATCCAAGAGAAAAAGAACAGATAACGGACTCTTTGTGAGGAATAACGATGAGAAGTTGGCAGAACCAACAGGCAACTCTGAATGATTTGTCATTGTCAGAAATGAGCAAAAACAGCTTAGGAAACAATGTTTGATTCTGCTTCAAATACTGTCATTTGATAATAATTGCACTCAAGGCTGGAGGCCATTTACAGAACTCAGTAGTGTTGAGGTGGGGGCCTTTGTCCAAAAATGAGACATTTCTAGTAACTTTAAAAAATATTAATGAGGCCTAAAAGTCAGATGGATTTCTCATCTAGAGAGGACTGAATGCATTTACCCAATTTAAACATGGGGCCCAAAATAGAAACCCCAAGGACAGGGAGGAGAATGTCCACATAGAAAAAAGGCAAATGGCACTGCTGGGCTTGTCCTTGTCCCCCAAGTGTACTTTGGGGAATTTTCCAGGCCTCATCCCACTCTCAAGAGATTGCACAGTCATTTCCATTTCTGTGTGTGTCCAGTAAGACTCTGATGATCTTGTGAATACGTCTTGATTTCTGCCTTATTCAGTGCCACAGGAGAAGCATAGTCTGACTAGTAAATCAAAACCAGCATTGCCTTCTTTCTCACCATAATGGGGGCTGCCCTCTGTGCAGTGCTCATTCTCAGCAAAGAACATATGATGTCTCAAGGGAAAAAGCTCATGGCCCCTCAACCATCCCTTCTGGGCCTTCCTGTCTTCTCTGAAATGCAATGTTTGCTGCCTGACAAACCGTCTCTATTCTCTGCAGAGGTAAAAAGTAATACATTTTCATCATTTTCTCTATTTATTTTTCCTATTTAGAAATTGGTCCCTGGTTGCGGGAGTTCAGAGCGAAGGATGCTGTGGATTTCTCGCAGTTAACATTTGACCCAGGACAGAAAGAACTTGTTGTAGGAGCAAGGTGAGAGATCTTATATTTTATTTCTCTCTAAATATTTTGGACTTTCACTGCACACTGATGCACTATACATGAATTTTTCTGAGGCACTTGCTAAGGGTGATAAGCTATTTCTTCTAATCATGAAATACTGCATATGTGTACTAAGGTATATTAGTCACAGGAGGGGCAATACTGTACCTTATAACAAGCTTTTATGGGGCTACCTCCATGTCAGGAAATGTACCAGCATGAATTAGCTCATGTATTTTTCTACCCATAAAACCGGAAAGTGAGGAAACTAGTGTTAATGTCTTTCACTATAGAGATGAGGCAATTGGAGCAGATATAGAACAATATTTAACTGGCGGAGGTTATCAATATCTCATAAAAGTTGGAGTTAGGTGTCAGATCCAGGTAATCTGTTCTTGCAAGTTTCACATATCACTGTACTCTTGGAATGTGTCTAGCATTCAAACTTCCACAGACAATCTAAGACCTACATCATCTTTCTTTGTGTCCTGAACCAAACCTTGTAGCAGTCATTTGAGAATTTAAGGAAATTGTTCTTAGTTTAGTCTTTTCAGTTATCTATTCCCCTCTGTCTAGGTCAATGTTTTGTTCTTCTCATTTGATGGTGAGAGGACTGAAATAGACAGAACAGATATTGAATGTTTTTCCCTCAAGATTTTGATTACTTCCTTGGGACAGATAACATGGTTCCTACTTGTCTGTACATCAATCCCATCAGCACTTTTTGTTCATTGGTTTACGTTGGTATGTGAATCACATTCAGTAGTACTCGGGGTGCCCTCCTGTCTCAGAGATCACTCATGGTATGCTCAGTGGACTGTATGGGGTTCCATGTGTCAATGTTGATGGGTTGTATGCTTGGCAAACACCTTACACAATGTTCTATATCTCCATCCTCCAGTCCCAAAGTGTTCTGATGAATAATGGATAGAGAATGTTCCTTAGCATCTTATTGCAAAGATGACATCTCATTCAAATTCAAACTCAAAACCCAAATCTGGTCACATTTCTTCCCCCCAACATTCGGTAAACACTTTTTTGCTTTTTTAAGATTACTCTTGTGGAAGAGTATTTTCTCAGTATTTGTTCATCTCTGTCCTACTCAAAAGAGCTTTTTTCCCACTCTCCCAGTCAATCTCCTTCCTTAACTCTCTCACTTCAAATAAGCACCAAGTGAAGGCGCCATATTGATTGTGGGTCCCTTTAGCACAGCAACCAGCTTCCACATCACTGCTTCCATTGCTCTCATTCCTGACATCATCATTCCTCATTCCTTTCTCCAGTTGATGACATTCAGATTATAGCAGATGTGTTTTTCTCTTCTGGGTTTTTCTAACTATAGACACCTGGACAAAGCTCAATGTTGACACAGTGTTTCGGTTTCCAGAATTCTCTTTTGACATTCCAGAATTGTCTTTGTTCCTTTTTGCCCGCGGGTAGACACTGCAGCTGAGGATGGTGATAAATTTATTTTTAATTTCTACAATTGCTCAGGGCTATCAACGCATGATGAACAGTGAGTGCTCTCACCTTCCCTCTAAGGAGAGAGAGCTCTTAGTTGTAGCCAATGAGGTAGGGGTTCCTTGCTAAGGGAGCAGAAACAAATATGGGCCCAGCGATGGCTGAATCTTGGCCTTTCTTAATTTCTATGAAGACCTTGGCAGAAGCTTGACTTTGATTCCAACAGATCCTTAGTACTGTGGGTCAGTCCAACAGGCTTGAACTGTACTGTGCAGGTGGGTGGCTTTTGATGACAAATACAGATAAGGGAAGTGATGAATCAGAAAGAACATTGGGACTTGTAAGAGATGGTCTATGGTCTTTCTTGGTTGAACTTAGCACCTGCCATTGGGTTCCAAGGAGCCTTTTTCCAAAGTCTGTATCACATGGACCCTGAAGATCTGGTGTTTTTAGGAAGATTGCATCTCAACATCCTTTTTTATCTCAGTATCCCTTGGATCCCAATACAGAGTCACTAAGAAGGATTCAGTCTTAATTAATCCAAAATGCTGTCTGTCACTTTAACAAAAGCAGGCAGAATAAGCAGATTTGCGAAAAGTCAAAATTGTCAGGTCATCAATTCTGAGAGTACAACTAATTCTATTATTATTATTAGGAATAATATCATTATTATCATCCATGTATCATCAACAGTATTATTATTATTATTATTATTATTATTATTATTGATATTAGGTAATACCTGGTGATGCTTAGGGCTTATTCCCGACTCTGATTAGAAATCACTCTTGATTTCTATGTGTTTAAGGGACTGATAAGGAGTTCCAGGAATGAAAGCTAAGTCACCCATGTTTAAGGCAAACACCTTGCCTACTGTATTATACAAGGCAATTTCTTTTAGATTATGGAAAAGTACATAGCACATAGCGATTCCATAAATAAATAGAAGATGCGTGGACTAAAAGAGCTTACTTGCATGATCTAGAGTGCAAACCAGATTCTAATTCTCAACTTTATAATTGAGGCAATAATTTTCACTACTTTCAGCTGTTGTGAGGACTAGATGCAATAATCCAGGAAAAGCAATTGTTATAGTAACTTCACCCACATTTCTAGGCAAGCTCCGAGCAGAGCTGTGGGTTTCAGCGGATGCGTGTCTGTCCATTTCTGGCTTATATCATGTGCAAGAGTAGACATTGTACCCTCAGAAACGTGGTGGAATTAAAGTCAGAAAGTTGGAGAGGGAGTGTGAGCCAAATATAAAACTTTAAAAATATCTCAGCCTTCAGGTTCCTGTCTGAATGAACTTGACCTAGCCCCAAAGTTGAGTCAGTGGGTGTGCATTTGTGAAATCTGTAATAGTTTAAATATCTGAGCAGTAGAAAAAGTGAATACAACTCTTTTCTATTTTTCTAGTTAGCACAGGCATTGTAAAGAGACATGCATTGGATGGCTTTTCTTTCCTCCAGTGATACTTGATGATTCTGAAATTGTGTTTCACTAAAGATTTTTCGCTCTCTTCAAAAAGGAAAGTCCCTTTGTGCTCCCTGTAAGAAGGCTCTTCTAGGTGGTTTCTGCTGATGCAGTGCCAGAAGGTACTTGCATTTGAATTTGTGCAATTTCTGGAAGGATCTCTCAACTCGTCTTTTCCAAGATGGACATTATCTTTCATTGTATTTTAGATTCATTGGCATTCATATCCTCTTTTACCCAAGCCTCTTTAAAAATTAATAATGTTTGTGTTTTCAACGATGAGACTCAGACATTTTTATTTGAGAAAATGTGGAAGATACAGTAAGGCATAAAGGAAGAAATATAATTTTTGAAACAATCCTATTAACCTTCTCTTGCACTCCCTTGCATTATTTGATTCCCTTCCCTTTATACTCTTGGGATTTTATTTCTGAGTGACTTGTATACTTATTTGTCACAAAGACTACAAAAGTAGCTTTCATTACATAAAGATGTTTTAATGTATTATATTTATACATTTTAAAAGGGGTTATATATAATAAAAGGATATATTGTGTAAAAGGGACATCATATATTACAAAAGGGATACATTATAAAATGAAAAAGAATATAGAATTTACTTAATTACAAACATAATTATAGTCGTAAGGCTTCACGAAGCTGAGACAAAACTAAGGGATAGTACTATGAGCAAGGCTTTTGCCTTGCACATATTTGACCTGGGTTTAATCCTGGTACCCTAAATGCTCCCCGTAAGTGCCTCCTGGACCGTACTTTGAGCGCACAACCAGGAGAAAGTTCTGACCATAAAGGTCTGCCCCAAAACTAAAAAGAAAAAAAAGTATATTTCACAGCATGAAGGACTATACAAAACAGATGATGACAGAGTAGAAACCTGTTTATTTTCCCAGTGAGCCTGCTCATCTCTGGTACTCTCTGCCTATTGTTAGGCCCCTGAGTGGGTCTTTTCTGCTCTGTGTTGAATTCAGATGTTTTCCCAATTGATACCCAGCTTGTTTGTACATGTGAATACATTTGACAATGATTGTCTTCACAAATTGGCCATCTGTTTTGTTTTGTTCTGTTGTACTACATCAGGAGCAGATCAGAACTTACTCTGGGCTCTGTGCTCAGGGGTCACATCTGGTGGGGCTCAGGGGACCATATGTGGTGCCAGGGATTGAACTTCGGTCAACCATGTGTAAGGCTAATGTCCTTCCCACTGTCTTATTGCTCTGTCCTCCAATTGGTCATAGTTTTATGAAACATGAGCCATAGAGATGTAATATGAAGAGAACATTTTTCCTTATTTGGGTGTCATTTCAGAAGTTATTCAGGGTGCCTCTGCACTCAGGATTCACTCTTGGCGGTGTTTAGGAGACCATAGGTGATACTGGCAACTGAACCAGGTCAGTTGTATGCATGCAAGACAAATGTCTTACCCAATGTACTATTACTCTAACCCTAGAAAAAGAACCTTTTTCAAAGACAGTATGAATGTTTCATTGTTTAAGCTTTTTGCTTTGTTTCCTGTGCTTTCATCTGTTTTCTTATAAAATGATTACTGAATATCTTGCTCTTCTCTAATGAATTTCCATGTAGTATGAATAGAAAGCTGAATGATGTAGTGGTACCCTGTTTGCTGACTCAGTAGGAAACTCCTTTTTTGGGGTGGCCAAGGCCACATCAGGTCATGCTCAGGGATTACTCCTGGCTACGTGCTCAGAAATTGCTCCTGGGTTGGGGAACCATATGGGACGCCAGTAGCGTGGGTCACTTGTGCCATAGCTCTAGCCCCAGGAAACTCCTTCTTACACAAACTCTGGAGAGTCAAGACATTTGTCAGTGAAGGAACGAATGGATACTGAAATTCATAATCCCAACTCTTCGGTCACCAGTGACCATAGTGAAGGCCCATTTTAGGATATTCTTGTTCATTAATTTTTTTTGTTTGTTTTTGGTTTCTTGGCTATACATGATGATGCTTAGGAGTAGTTTTTTTTTTTTTTTGGCTCTGTGCTCAGGAATTATACCTGGTGGGAATCAGGAGATCATATGGTATGCTGGGGATGAGACACAGTTGGGTCACATCCAAGAAAACATCCTAGATGCTGTATTACTTCTCTGCCCCTCTTGTTGATTTCTTAAGCCAATTAAAAGTGCATCATCAAGGAGCCAGAAGGATAGCACTGTGGTAGGGTATTTGCCTTGAATGCGGCCCACCTTGGATATACCAGGTTTGATTCTTGGCATCTCATATGGTCACCAAGACTGCCAGGAGTGATTTCTAAGTTCAGAGCCAGGAATAGTCCCTGAGCACTGCCAGGTATGGACAAAAACAAACAAACAAACAAAAACAACCAACCAAACAAATGACAACAACAAAAACCATCATCAAATGGGTTCATTCTGGACACACCAAAGAGAAAGGGATCCTATGAAGTAAGAATCTCTGCACACCTTCCTAGCTGTGGGTCGGAACTCACAGCTAAGCATAGCACTCTGGGATATTCCATTCTATTTGATGGAATCTATTCCTAGATAGAATCAGAAAACAGTCCTTTCTATGCATCTGAACAACAAATAGAAAATACTTCTTATTGAGCATGCTGCTATTCAAAGCAAACTCTAAATCCTGAGCCCATTCAAGGTAGCCTTTGTTGCTTTCCTTGACAATCCCAACTAACTCATGATCTAGAAAATACTTAGAGCATTATTTTATTTAAAATTATTTTGTTTCATGATTAGCTTATTTAATGTAGTCTACTTTTCATTTGATTCCCTAGTTTGAATCCTCAAACTTGAATATAAAGGGAAAGGCCATTCTTATGGGAGACTGATGATGAGTTTACATTAGGTGTTTAAAACAGCTATTTCATAGGATGTGATTGAGTGATTAGGTGTTTCTGTTTAATCATACTGAGTGCCTTCTTTCAAAATGGTTTTTCTACTGGTTCTGAACAAAGGGAGTTTTTTTTTCTTTTCCTAAGTTCACCTAAAAGGTGTTTTAGAATTGGCCAACATAATTTAATTTCTGTTTGGGGGATGGAAATTCTTTATTTTTTTTTTTATTTGTGCGTTTTACCTGAGAATCTCTTGGAAGCAGCATATAATTAGTTAAATATGGTCCACTGATGAGATCAGCCAGACAGTTTCCATTAGGTAGAACTTCATTGTTGTTTTGCAAAGGGGATATTTTCATCTTGTTTACACAATTTAAGGTAACTCATGCTGAGTGGAATGAAATCAGGAACTCAGAGTGAAATTTTTGTTTGTTTATTTTTGTTTTTTGTTTTTGTTTTTGAGTCACATCTGGACGCACTCAGGGGTTACTACTGGCTCTATACTCAGAAATCACTCCTGGCAGGCTCGGGGGACCATACGGGATGTCAGGATTCGAAACACCAACCTTCTGCATGCAAGGCAAATGCCTTATCTCCATGCTATCTCTCCGGCCCCAGCTCAGAGTGAATTTAAAAAAAAAAACTGTAGACCCCCATTTATCAGAGGGATCTGAGGTAATGATGAGGTTTCTATTGTAATCAGGCTAATTATGACTTCTGAAAAGTAGCTGAGAAGGAAGAAGCTTTCTTTCACATGGCTGTGCTTCCGTTGACCCTGATTTTTCAAAACCTGTACTTTAAACTTTAAATTTTTGTTTTTCTTCAACCTCTTCCTTTTCTGTGTTTGATCTTTATTCATAAACACATGTCTTTTTTCTGAAAGACTCCTTTTTGCTTATTTTTATACGCATTCTCCCCTTTCTTAGACCAGTTGTGTTTCTGAAATAATGAGGAAAGGCCACGTTATGTATGCTGACCTGGTTTCCATTTTGCTAGAGGCTACCAGACATTAGCTTTTCTAAAAAACCAGGAATATATACGCTGGCCCTAAGTGTGTCCCTTTACCAACAGGTGGTCTTCAGACTCTCTTCTGGGAAAACTTCTTGTATCCACTGTGTTTCTGTTGCTATTTTTTTTTTTTACAAATTATCTAGAGACCAGATAAACCTGGCAGCATAATCATTGATTTAGTTTTTATTGTTCCCTTTTCCTGAAATCCATGAGTGGCCTAATGAAGTGTAATAAAAAAAAAAAAACAATCTCTTGTGTGAATATGTGTATGTGTGTAAGTTCACGTGTTACTACATTGCAGCTTTTAAACATTGAGGGTATTTATGGGACCAGAGCAAGAGCACAGTGGGTAGAGCCTTTGCCTCGAACTTGGCCAACCTGGGTTTAATCATTGGCTTCCTATAATGGTCTGCCACGACTGCCAGGAGTAATTTCTGAGCACTGAGTCAGGGGTAACCCTTGTGTGCTTTTGAGGGTGACCAAAAATTAACCAATCAACCAAAGAAATAAAAAGTATGGAGCACATTTCTCCTAAGCAGATCCCACCTGAAAATGATCTTTTCTTGTAATTATTGCTTCTTGAATTACCTTTCATTAAACTTTTTTTTTTTTTTTTTTTGGTTTTTGGGTCATACTCGGGACCGCTCAGGGGATACTCCTGGCTCTACACTCAGAAATCTCTCCTGGCAGGCTCAGGGGACCATATGGGATGCCGGGATTCGAACCACCGACCCTCTGCATGCAAGGCAAATGCCTTACCTCCGTGCAATCTCTCTGGCCCTCATTAAACATTTTTTAAGCCTTCTTGATACCAGGAAGTTTGGTCCATGTTGAAGGAACAAAGATGAAGATAGTAGTGACCTTAATGAAGAGTTTTAGCAGTTATTCTTACATTGAGTTAGCCTATTTTTCCCTTTATAGAAGAAAAAAATCACTCAACTCTCCCCTGGAAAATAACAGTCTTTAAGGCAAGCCCCTGGCAAATAGGTTACCTCTCCAATTTAAGCCATGGGTACTGCTGCTGTTCTTTCCACATTATTCTGGCAACCCTAGAGGGGAATCAGTATTACCCACTTTGAGAAACCCTGCTTTACTTTAATTCCAAGGCCCCTGAATGGACCGTCTGATTTTTGTAAATTAAGTTTTATTGGAACACAGATATTCCCCTTATTTAAATTGTACCCATGGTTGCTTACTGTTTGTAATGAGAGATGGGTTGTGACAATTGAATCCACAGAAGTGAAATATTTGCTCTTGTTCCTTAAAGAGTTTGCTGACTCTTGGTATACAAACCTTAAGAAGGACAGAATCAGTTACCTTTTTCAAGAGCCCCTAGCAAAAGTCCTGAAAAAAATGAAAACTGCACCAGGAGGATAGGAATGGAGAAGGGTTGGGAAAAGTGCAATCTGGCCAACCTTTAAGATGCAGTTGGGGTTTTGCAAGTGGGAATATCCAGAGAAGGACCACATCAGTGGAGAGCCTGAGGTCCTAGTGAGGACACAAGAGCTGTCACTCACTGAATGGGGAAATAAGTATTTGCAGAATTAAATGAGGGAAGAGTTGAGACTTCATCCTCTGGACTGGTGCTGGTAGTCATAGAGGATGTCCAAAGATGGTTCAGGAATGCTGATTTTCAGTCTCCTAAATGAAAGCCAATATAGGTTTTTTGGAAGTAATGTCCATCTTTATATGACTGCTTGTGTGGCACCTTGGTGGTGCCAGGCACATTAGGAGTGCAGGAGACTGTTGAATCTACATATATGTGCTCTGATTTGCATCCTTCTATTGCATTGTTCCTGGAACACTGGAGTATGTGTGGAGAATGTGTGGTAAAGAAAAAGACATAAAAGACAATGTAAATGTTGAGAGTGGGGGAGGAAATTGAGATGAGAAGCCCAGAATGAAGACTTAATTTAGGGTTGATTTGATTGAAATTCATGATGAGCTAGTAAGTGGTGACAAAGAACAAAGATAGGATTGGGGAGCAGCACTGGGGAGTCTAGCTGGATGGGGTGGCATTAGACAGGATTGAGCCTTGGGGACATGATTTTATTACTCGAATTGACATGGAAGATACCCTCTGATTTTATAAAGTCCAATGATAACCCAGAAAATATATGTATATGGGGCTAATTCGAAAAATTCATCTTCCCAGGAAAAAGCACAGGTTAAAGGCATAATAGGATAATTTGGATGGCACTTTTTTTCTATGAAAAATGTACTTGATTAACCTAAAGCCATGAAGCAACAAAACAAATGCCCAATGGACCTGCAAAAGCAGAAATTATGAGCAAAATTGAGAGCAATAAGTGTGTGTAATCCTGAGGCAATTTGTGACTCTCATAGCATACGAACACTTACACTTTCAATGTGATTACTAAGAATTTTGATGAATAACTTTGCCTCAAAAAGTGCTTTGTGAGGAAAGATTGTTCTGATTAGATATCTTCAAATTTTGCTAATGAGATCATTGGTCTTAATTACTGCCGAAAATCTATCTTTGCTCTTTCGACTTATTTAGCTAAATATTAGCAGATTGGTTTTGTTATTTCTGTGAAATTATATTTTTATATGTGAATGACATTTTCATATAATAGTAACATTTATGAGTTTATTTTTTGGTTTTGAGCAGTGTTTAGGGCTTATTCCTAGCTCTATGCTCAGGGATCATTCCAGACTGGGGTATTTCCTGCTGTTCTATCCATCCAGCCCATATACTAGTAACATTTAAAAATTTGATTGTGTTTGTTTGTTTCTTTCAGTTTACTACTCATACCTGTGGTTCTTAGAGCTTATTTGTGACTTTGTGTTCAGGAGACCATGGGCAATGCCAAGGATTGTATTGGGAGGTGACTACATGGAGAATTGCATGACTCCCCAGTGCTATATCTCTGGCTCTTGACCTTATTTTTTTTGATATATTCTTTTCAATTTATTACTAATAGCCATTACTAAAGAGATTTAATGTTAGCCTTCAGGATAAGGAATAACATTTGATAATACAATTCTCTGAGCATTTTAATGGATAGGAACATTAACAACTACAATAAAGACAGAACTATTTAAAAGTCTATCAAAATACAAAAGTCCACATATTAGTAATTTCTGAGAAGAACAGGAAAATTTTTGCTTGAGAAAGTAGCTCTTATATAACTGTATTAGACATTTATTTTAATATTAAAATATATTAGTAAAATAAAATGAATGAGCACTTAAAAACTGTCATCTAAAGAGCAATCATTAGGTTTTTAACTTTTTTTTCTTTGGTCCACATCCAGTGATGTTTAGGGAATACTCCTGCCTATGTGCTCAGAAATCGCTTCTAGTTTGGGGGACCATATGGGATGCCCAGGGATCAAACCACTGTCCATCTAGGTTAGCTCATGCAAAGCAGATGCCCTACTGCTTGTACAACCACTCTGGCCCCAGCTCTTTAATTTTTGTTTTGATTTGTTTTGTTTTTTGGGCCACACCCGGAGAAACTCAGTGGTTACTCCTGGCTATGCACTCAGAAATCGCTCATGGCATGGGGGACCATATGGGATGCCGGGGGATTGAACTGCAGTCTGTCCTAGGCTAGCTCTCACAAGGCCTTACTCTTTGTGCCACTGCTCCATTCCCAGATCTTTAATTTTTTAATTGTAATTTTTGGGGCGTCACACCCAGCAGTGCTCAGGGGTTACTCCTGGCTCTACAATCAGAAATCGGTCCTGGCAGGCTCAGGGGACCATATGGGATGCCGGGATTCTAACCAATGGCCTTCTGCATGCAAGGCAAACGCCTTAACTCCATGCTATATCTTCAGCCTACTTAATTGTCATTTTTATCTTCGGGTCACATCTGGCTCTACGCTCAAGGATTAGCACTTGAGGTTACTGAAGCTCCTCAAGGGGTTCTTTGGAGTGTTGAATCCATGTTGGCCATGTGCAAGGCTCCCTTATACATTCTACTATCTCTCTAGGCCTGTTATTTACTTTAAATATATAATACACTGTATGTGATATAACTTGGTGATTTTAAATTGTAATTATTCCCTTCCTACACTTGTGGGCAAAAAGCATGTGTGTGATATTTTTGAAATGGTTATAATCACAGAGAAAATAAGTGTCTGAGAAGAAGTTGTCTAGAGTCAACCAGCATAATAAAATATCTTGGGTGTAGCAATTCTAAATAGTAAACTACATGATGTGGTAAACTACATGATTTGACTACATGGTCAAATCATGTATTTATCTTTGTTAAACTTCTGTATTAAGTATTTAATTTAATAAATTGCATATTATACTATATTTTATATAATTTTAATACTTCTTCAAATACTATATTAAATTGTATGTTGAATAATTAACTAATATAAAACTTCTAAACTAAATAAGAAGGTTTCTGTATTAAATAATTTAGATCATTGAAGGGATTTGTATGGAACATCTTTATGCTTTTAAGCTACTAATTTTTCCTTCACTTTAAAGTCACACATTGACAATCTCTAATTCTATGAATGCAATTGTCCTTAGAAGAGTGCCTCACCTTAGTAGTTCCCTCATTTCAATTCAATATTAACAGCAGTTTGGAGAGAAGAATTGAGTAAAAAGGATGATGGTGGCACAGGGAAAGAATAATGTAGTTTGTCATTTGGCATCAACTCTCAACTTCAATTTACCCATACAGTGAGTTTTTATGTGCCATCTGCAAAATGCTTCAAAATGGCCAGGCATGAACTTTCATAAGTGTTACTTAACTATCATCATTATTTAAAACTTCTTTTTTCAATTTATTTCTATATAAATTTTTTAATTGAGAGCAATGTGAATTACAAGTCTTTCACAGTTGTATTTCAGGTAAATAGTGACAGTGAATTAGGGCCATTCCCACCACCAGTGTTGACCTCCCTCCACTATAGTTCTCAATTTGCATCCCATACTTCCCACCTTCTGCCCTCTAGATTGCTAGTGTAACAGGTCCCTTTTGTGTATAGTTTGTTGTAGTTTGGGTCTTTTGATTCTATTTTTGTTTACTTTGGTTTGGGTATTTAGATTTGGTAATTTTTTATTTCCCCTCAATGCTCCTGAGACAGCTTGTCTCCTGAGTCCCATCCACTTTTTTTTTTAACAAGATCTGCTTGCTTTTCTGTATCCATTTTCCTCTTAAAAAAAAAAAAAACTATGTCTGACTTTCTTAATAATTTGATATCTCAGCTCCTCCATCATAAGCTACATGTTCTAGAAGAACCTGGGCTCTTTGTTCTTTGATTTTATAGCTGTAGTCATCAGAGACCAATTGAATTATTCTAAGAGAATGTCATTTTAAAACACAGGTGTCTTTCATAATTAATGGAGGTCAGAGTTAAGTTTTATGGTGTCTCTAGATAAAATGAGTCATTTCGTTAATACACTCATGATGGCTCAACCTTTTCTTTAATGCCGGCAGAATTTTATTACTTTACATGAAGACACAAATGAACTTTGTCAATTAGGGTCCACATTGCTCCCTGGGAGAAGATATTGTTGTGCTTAGTGATTTGTTGCTAATAGGTCCCTGGTGATTGGGAGGGAATGCTGGGATGAATTATTCAATCTTACAGTCAATAAGAAATAAACTCCACTGAAGAGGAAGAAAATGCATTGAGATGCCTGGTGGCCAAAGGATGAATGGCTTGAGCACCCTTTAATTTGCCCTGCCACATTTAATGGCTTTGTGATTTGAATTAATTATCCAGTCTGTTGCATCAATGTCTTCCTCCTAGACTCCTTCCTTCTCAAAGTAATAATGGTTATTACATTGGAGGGTGCATTGGCCAAGTTAGTTCCAAGAATTCTGAAAGGCATGCAGGAAGAAACACTTAGCAATCTATTTATGATAGCCATGAAAACAAGCTTTTATAACCCAGCCAACTTTTGCTTGGTACTTCTGTCATGAGGGACTGGAAATAGACCATAGTGCCCCTAAACTTTACTGCTAATACTCTCAAAGAATCTCATCTCTTAAACTCTTGGTTCCTTGTCTGTGTCCCCAAGGAGTAAAAACATTCCTTATTATTCCCTATTTACCTCCCATGGTAGTAGGAAGATTAATGAGACCATTTAAATGCTCTAGATGGTTTCAAGAACTGCCCTGTTAGAAACAGGACCCTCCATGAAATGTTTGCTTAGCATTTGCAGTTGGCAAACAGCCAGAAGCATCACTCCTTTGAGTTGGGGAGACTGAACTTCTTCTCTTTGTTTCCCTCCTCTGTACTCTTACAATTGCAAGATAAAGTACTTGCTTTTTCTGGAATGCCCTGGAGACCCGCCACTTGCTGAGGCCATAGATCTTACTTTCGTCTCTGAATGCTCCAACATCTGGGGATGTCCATTTTTTTAATTTCTTTTAGAAGATTTTCTTGCTTTGGCTAACCTTTAACTGTATAGGTCACTGACCCAAATGGTGATGGATAAAGCTGTCTTGGGGGATTCCAGATTCCTCCTGTGGCCTTGCTGGATGGGATTTTCCCAGCATCAGAAATGGACTCAGTATTTTTGGAACAGAATATTTTTCAGAGAAGGATTTTGAGAGTTGTGGGCTCCTAATTATTGTCAGTTGCTTGGGTTCCAGAGATGTGATTAGGGAATTCCACAGTGTTTTATTTATATTTCATCTGTTAAAATAGGTTTCAAATGGTTGGCAATAACGATAGAGTAAATCCTGAAAGATGTTGTGTATTTCTACTATGGAAAGATTCAGCTGGACATTAAATTGCCTCCTTCAATTTTGAGTCTCTTATTAAGCACTATTTGAATATACTATGAACTTTTCCTCTGAAATCAAATTAAAGAAGCAACACAAAAGTAACCAACTATTCAAGTTAAATATAGACCTTAGCAGGCTGGAGAGATAGTTTAGGAGGAAGGACATGTGCCTAACATGTACTCATCCCAATTTGAATTCTTAGCACAATACAATAACTCCTGAGCACTACCAAGAGTCACTTTTGAACCTGAACACCAAAAATACACTTTCAATGTATTTTGAGGCTATATACGAAGCTGTGAAATTCCCATCTCAAAATTTCAAGTTGGTTTAAGGGCAACTGATTTTATCATTAAGAAACCATATATTTCAGTCTTTCTCATTATTTAAAAAAAAAAAAAACAGTTTATCTCTCGTATGTTTTTCTTTAAAATCACTTGAAAATACACTACAAAAATGTAAATATTTCAATGAATTCTCAAAAATGCCTTTGCCACATAACTCGTAGCTCTAAACACAAATGTTTAGAAATTTAAATTATTTAAACACAAGTTATGGTACTTTATTCCAAAAGAATGAAAAATAGATTTTTGGGCAGAGGCAGTGAAGTAGTCCCCAACCCAAGTCACTCCCATTGATCCTTGGAAAAGAGAGCCACTAGGTCAGTGTGAGTGCCCTGCAGTGCCAAGGATTGACAGGGCTATCTGGAAGTGCGTGATTTCCTGGGGTGCACCCAATCATAATTGGGGGATCATGCAGTGCCAGGGTTAGAACTGTACAGGACTGCTTGCAAAGCATTCACCCACTCCTTGCCCTAACTAAGGACTTGTGAACACTCTTAAAAATAATACGTGAAGGGCCCGGGAGATAGCATGGAGGTAAGGCGTTTGCCTTTCATGCAAAAGGTCATCGGTTCGAATCCCGGTGCCCATATGGTCCCTGAGCCTGCCAGGAGCAATTTCTGAGCATGGAGCCAGGAGTAACCCCTGAGCACTGCCGGGTGAGACCCAAAAACCAAAAAAAATAAATAAATAATACGTGAAATAATAATACCTGAAATAAAGACTGGGAGGGAGGTTCCGGTGGCATTTCTGTGAAACGAGAGGGAAAGAGACATCAAAATCTACTCAGAAAATCAGTGGGATTTACTTCTCCTTGATGGGGAAACATATCTTCAGATCATACTTCCAGAAGCAGGAATCAATGACCTATGTGGAAAATTCGTCATTAGATTAGACACAGGATAATTGCTCTCATGTGCAGAATATAAAGAACCATTGAAGGGGAGTACAGATGCCCAAAGGGAAGGAAACTGAGAACTTCCCTTCAATAGGAAGTTGTGCATAGGGAGGGAGTGTGGGGGAGCACACGGAAACATGGTGGAGGGAAGGGGCAATGTTGGTAGAATGTGTGGTGCTGAAACTACTCAAAACAGTTTGGAAACCACTATGCCTAAAGTTAAATAGTTTGTCATTGGGCCCAAAGAGATAGCACAGCGGTGTTTGCCTTGCAAGCAGCCGATCCAGGACCAAAGGTGGTTGGTTCGAATATCAGTGTCCCATATGGTCCCCTGTGCCTGCCAGGAGCTATTTCTGAGCAGACAGCCAGGAGTAACCCCTGAGCACTGCTGGGTGTGGCCCAAAAAACAAAAAAAATATAGTTTGTCATTAATGTTATTAGGGATGGGATTCTACATGGGGGGGGGGGTAGAAGGGAAACTGCGGACATTGGTGTTGGGGAATGTGCACTGGTAAAGAGTATTGGACAATGTGTGACTAAAATTCAGTCATGAACAACTTTGTAACCACAATGTTTAAATACAGTAATTAATACAATAAAACAATGGAATTGTGGCCAAATGATTTGGAAAGGTGCCTGTGAATGGACAATAAAAGATATGAAATGATTGTTCTGTAAGAATTTTCACTGTATGTATATATCTCTGAGAGTGTGCATTTGTGTCTATAGGTGTGATACTATTGAAATTTGGAAGGGGACTTGGTAAGATTTATTGGGGATACTTTGTGACTCAGTGGGTTTAGGGCTTCCCAAGATGGGTGTCTTTTTTCAGATTGTAGAAATTTTTTGCAAATCATGCTAATCAAGGATAAATTATAGTGTATCTCTTAATTTCTGTAAGTATCTTCTCCCCTAATTTGGGGGTTATATCCTCTTCAATAATAAAGTAGCTCTAAATTACATAAATTTTCATTTTGTTTTGTTTCTTGGAACATACTTGATGGTACTCAAAGCCTACTTTGGGCTCTGCTCACAGGGAACACTCCTGAATTGCTTTACTTTCACCACCTCTCTCCTTTCCTAAGGATGCACTCCCTAAGCCATACCCTTGACATTACCTTCTCACTTCCTGTGCTTCTACTTCTGACATTCCTTCATTAATAATCCACTTTGGTATTTTGGCCTTGGTGGGTAAACTTTGTTCTTTTCTAAGTTCCAAGAGCAAATCCATTACACCCATGTCCTAGACTGCTAGGATCCTCTTCCCTTCCATTTTGTCCCTTCCCATTTTGTTCCCATTTCTCCTGTCCTCAGGTGTACCCAGGTTACCTGTCTGTTGCAACCAGGTTGAACATGACCTCATCATCAGCCTCATCATGACCTTCAACCCCTGCATACAGTTAGGGCTCAGGGATCCCCAGAGGTACATTTGTTGTGTCTAAAGACAACAACAAGAGACTCTAAAGTTGAAATTGCAAATGGCCCCAGTCGACCCCCCCCCCAAGTTTTTTCAGCACTTGACCACTCTCATCACTCTCATGGTGGGACATGGTCTACTTCCTTATCCCTGCTTTACTTTGTCATACTTGGGCACTAGTGCTGACTCTCAAACTCTGCATGGAAAATGCTCACTCATGTTTCTGAGTTTATTAAACCCAGAATGCACCAGTAAGATTCAGAACTTTAGTGTATTTCATTTCATTTCATTTCATTTCATTTCTCTCTCTCTTCAGTTTTGGAGGCACATCAACAGAGTTCAAGGCTTCCTCTTGGTTCTGTGTTCAGGGATCACTCTTAGGCGGCTGGGATGGCCTAGGGCAGCGTTTTTCAACCTCTGTGCCAGGCACACTTATGTACTGTGAGATATTGTCTGGTGTGCATGGGAAAAATTTCAATTCTATCTGTAATATGCAGCTTTGACTCACAAATAGACCAAATCATTATCAATATTTATTATTTCATAATAAGTAATTATAAAATAATTTCTTTGTGTTTACTTGATTCCTATTCAAGAGAATTACTTTATATATAGTCAATATAGACACAGAGTTAAATTTTTTTAACATTTTCCTAATGATGGTGTGCCTTGTGATTTTTTTTCATGAAAAAAGTGTGCCTTTGCACAAAAAGATTGAAAAACACTGACCTAGGGGACTATATGAGTTGGTGTGAAAGAAGCTAGGCTTGGCTCTCTACAAGGCAAATGCTTTTCCCACTGTCCTATCTCTAGTCCCCTATATTTTTCATTTCTAAAGAAAGTGAATATAGGTTGTAAGGAAGAATGAATACAAGGAAGATTGACTTTATCTGAACCTATATAAACTCTCAAAGTTGATGCTAGTGGCCTTTTGCCATAAGCAATTGATGTGATTATTAATTCAAACTTACCTAGTATCACTCTCACACACATGCTACCTTTTCTCTTTACTTTTTCCTCTCTAAAGAGGAATGTGTGTCTGTTGATCTGTGAACTATCTCTCAGAACCTTGAAATTCCAGCAAAGCTTCATTAGATAGTCTTCACTGGGAGATAGTTTGAAAGAATGTTGTGAATATTTCCTCTTGTGCTAATGAGTTTGAGCTCTCTCCTGTTTGGATACACTCAAAATAAAAAGCTTTTCCTTTTTTTATTTTATAGAAACTACCTCTTCAGACTCCAGCTTGTGGATTTATCTCTGATTCAGGTAAGTTCTTTTTAAGCTTCATTTCCCCTCCTGATTCCTTCTCTGTGGGTGTACACAAGGCCAGTTTTTCAGGAAGCATCCGCGGCCTCATTTCTCTGTGGGTCGACTAAGGACTCTTGCTCTGAAGGATCATTATCTGCTTTTTTCCTCCTGGGTTACCCCCACCTCCTTGAGGAAGTGCATCCCAATTTCCTCTTTTTCAAATCTTTGCTAATTCAAAGAAAATTTCTCCAATACCAGGCATGTCCTCTTTCACCTGGAAGCATTAGTTTGATTAATTTGGAAACCATAGCTAAATTAGAATCAGCTCCTTGAGAAAAGCATTCTTGTTCCCTCTTTTATCATTGGAAATTAGGCTCATAGAAATAGGGGATTAAAAAAGGGGTGAAAAAATCCACTTCTGGACAAAACATAGTGGTAGAGTATAAAATCACCCTAATCTCTGTATCTCCAACTCCAGGTGAATGAGTCGGAATCAGAGTCATGGAAGAAATAATCCAGACTAGGCTGAGGGTGAAACATGGCCCTTTTCTACCTAGAGTGGAGAGCCAGCTGCCTGCCAAAACAGCCATTTTTATTGAGTACAAAGACCACCCCTGGGTGGTGCAA